>JAYJMH010051869.1:0-36727 GCA_036873815.1 Phacellophora camtschatica | reverse complement strand
CCAGAAGGGAAAACTGCTGAAAGCTTACCATGCTATGTACATTGCAATTTTTGGTGGTAGATAAAGAGCAAGTCTCCATCTCCACAGCGACGAGCACGATGATCGCCCCGCGGAAACCAAGCTCACAAGTTTCTCCACTTTACCTTTACTCATGTGCCAATCTTCTTACGTATTGTAGTTCTTTTAGAGTCCTAATAATAATATCACACTTTACAAGTCCCTAGCTATTAACGAGAACAAATTAGCACGCGAGCGCCATAATCTACCCATTAAGTTGGTTTCAGCGTTGGCTGCAAACGTTCATAATATAATCAAATTTTAGGAATTTCTCAAATGTGTAAAAAACATTTGCGTCACCCATGATAAAAGACTTAAAACGTAATTGTCATAAATATGAAAAAAATATGAAAATGATAAATTGACCAAGCAAAAGCTTCATTGATCCTTATTATCACGAACTCGCTTAACTCGAATTCCATGTTAACTTGACCTTGCGAGCTTCCAGCTTTGATTAAGCTTCGGTTATCTCGAACAAATCTTAGTTCCCCTTAAGAGAGTTCGAGATAGCGGGGTTAGATCCTTTTCTTCGTGTTATTTAAAAGCTTAATTATTTTCCAGGTTTACAAATGAAACAAACACGGACGCAAAAGATTAGCAATGACAAGAATAAAAGCAAAACAAATCAAAAGTAAGTCGATCTTGCAGTTACCTTATTACGCATCGTTCTATCTTGCTCAGCAGAAATTTCCTTTTGTCTGCAATCATAGCGCAAAAGCTTTATCTCCTCCTGTTTATGAGAAACGAAAAAATTGCTACTTACAGTGAGACCTCCATATAATGGGGACACCTCGGGGACGAAAGTTTATGTCCGTTGTTAAGAGTTGTCCGTTGACTGAAAGTTTAGTTGATATGGATTTGCCTATATAACGGAAATTCGGGACAATAACAAGGTGTCCGTTGTTGTGATGTGTCCATTGTAGAGAGGTGTCCGTTAAAAAAAGTTTCACCGTATCTCTTTCAAATGATAAAACTTTTTGAAAACAACACCAAATTTATAAACATAATTACTGTTTTACGTACATAATGATTTCGTTGTTTATTCAATTTTAGTTGACAACCCAAATCAGATAAGTTTTGCCTTTTTGGGGGTTGTTCAAAGGTGAGCAAAGTGAGTGTCCATGTAAAATGTTTGAAGCCAGACCCTCTAGATTAGCTCAATGTCTTTACGAACATTTATCGTGTGTATATCGCATTTAGCGTTTATAAACGTAACTAATTGTTTGTTATTAAAGGGGCCTTTTTGTCTCCCTGCCATATTTGGAAAAGGTAAGAGGGGCACTAGCACGGCCTCCTTTCCGCCGTTCCTGGCTGGGGATATTAAAAAATAATTCATTAATGTTGAAAATTGAAAATGCAATGATCTTCTTCAATAATGCGTCATGCGATGCCAGAAGATTGAACAAAAATCATATTTTTCTACATAGAGAGAGGAGAGGAGCAAATTATGGATATGTTGCAAATGTTACTATGATTTATATATGTGTTTTTTACTCTTTTTACAAATGATTTAGCTCAGCTCTATCATCTGAAAAGGAAACTTAACCTGAAAACCTGAAAAATACGTTGTATGAAAACAGTCTTACTCGTAACTCTCTTCCAAGTTCTTCCTTTGACTTCATATCAGATTTGAAGAATCTTTCTTCTAATTCCTGATATTCAGTTTGGATTTTCAAACACTCTGCTCTTTTTTCTTCAAATTGAACCCTCAATCGATTGTATTCTTCGGACTTTTCTTCTGCCTAAAATAAAAATATTGTTATAAAACTATCTTAGCATTTATTCCATCCTTAGTATTTTTATGCCACTAAAATAAAAATAGTAAGCGTAAGTTGCAAAGCAAATGTTTTATTTTATTTTAGTACTGGTATGCAGCAGAAGTTGATGCCAAAACAAGATAATATAATTATGCCCACCTCCCTTCGATAAAGGTTCATTTTGTTTTCAACATCTTGTAGTGCTGTAAATCCTTGATCTGCCTCTTTTCGAATCTCCCCAATATGGACTTCTCTTCGTGAACTGTCAAGATGCTGTCTGTCCACCTGTTTCTTTAACCTCACAAGTTCATTGACTAGTTCTTTCTTCTCCAAAGAAAACGAATCTAAAATAAACATAAATATGTTAAAATAAAATTTGTCGCAAATCAATTTATCAAATTTAAAAGTAAGAATGGAGATCATGACTTCATCTTCAAACTTGCTGTGAGCAAAATGATTGCTATAAAATCGAGATGTATTTTATTCCTCAACAATATTAAGTTTTTGATTTATTCTTTTAAAAATTTCTAATCTAAAAAACAAGTACCTTCCAGGTCTCTAAGCTTCTGGATTGCAATATCCTTTTCTTGGAATGCCAACATTGCCTGTGACTCTTTCCTTACCACATCTTGAGAACGGGCATCCACTTCAGCTTGCAAAACCTTAAAAAATTATTTATTTTGCATGGTGATACTGAAAGATGAAATTCACAGCAAAATAAAAGATAGAGAATTGTTTTTAAATATCTTGTTTTTAACTTCCTCATCCTAGCAAGTACAAGACAAATGCAACTGCAGCACTATACAAGTAAAATTGTCATGAAACATTGGGGGAAACTTGCTGGAATGTCAAAACCTCTGACAGAGTGCCTGAAAATCTCCAAAATCTCAGATTCGCAAAGTAGACTAATGGTGTCTGATGCTTGAAGGTGTCAATCCACCGTGGCTGGGGCAATGTTGGTTTAATACATTTTCCTTTCGCACAAACTTTATTGATGTTCCTCCTCATGAGAACACAGCAGTATAATGTTACCTGAATTCCCTTCAAGAACTTTTGATATATTTACATTGCATGTTCAAACAAACCAGGCTTTCTTGTGTCATGTAAAATAAGTTGTAAATAAATAAGTACCTTCAGTTTTCTCATCATTCTATCAGCTTCTGCAGTGACTCTTGGAGGAAGTACTGAAAGGTGACATAAAAATACAAAATATTTGAGAAAATAACATTTAGGCAATAAAAGTGTCATTTGCCACTTTTTAGTTGAACTTGTTGAATAATAATTTTAATGAAGAAAAGTTAAGTTATATGGTGTTTTGTGCCCCAACGTAATTTAAACACTGAAACTCCAAAAGCATTCTGCACATGAAGAAAAATAATTCTGAATGTTTATTGAAACAAACAGGCAAAACAAACAAATTTACTGCATAATTACCTGTTGCTTTTTTTAATTGCTCTTGGCTGAGAAAAAAGTCAAGGTAACAAAAATCTAGATTTGCACTTGGAAATTGAAATAAATCTTAACTATAAGTATAGATGTATTATCTTAAAAACATAACAACAAAGTCTTGTTTACACGAGAGAGTCAAATAAGATCTAATCAGATCCAGGAACTAGATACCTTAAATCAGCAATACTTGTTGGTGTAACTGTTAAAAATTTGTTTATGATTTAAAAAAAGGATACAGGTAACTTGTTTCTAGCTCCAAGAAATAAACTTGTTGCTGCAAATTTCTGATATATTCAGATTCAACTTTACCAGAGCCCCAGTTTGACATTTCCAGAGATTTTCTATCAATGACAATAAATTATATGTTATACATAAAAGCTAACAGACCATTTCAAAATGACATAAAGCCCTGATAAATCTGTTGGGAAGAAAATTTCATGATTTAAAAATGTTGCCAAAAATGTGTGTTTTTACAATGCAAGACATCTCTGGATATTGGTCACATGATATAAACTGGGTGAAAACAAACCTGAAATAAAACAGTCTATAACAAAAATTGTAAAAAATATAAACTTTCTTTGTGACAGTAATAAAAAAATTTATTAAAGAACAATGGAATTAATTTATCTACATATTCAAAGCATCTTCATATCCTAAAAACAAACATTTTGCAGACAGGTTTTTAAGGTAGTTGGTAAACATTGATGTTACTGAGCAAAAGTTTTTTAATATTAAAAAAGAGCCAAAACAACATCTTGAATTGCTTTTTCATTATCATGTTTTTTAAATATGTATGCAAATTTGGCAGATGGATAAAATATACTTGTATAACCTTGTGGCACTGGTAGCATCAAGAGAGGCTGCCAGTCTTTTCCCTTTTGATGAATTGGGTCTTGCATTGCTTGTACTTAGTGGCATGGTTCCGAGACTCCTCCTTGACATAGTTGGGGAAACTTTGAATAAAAATACATACAAATTTTTCAGTAAAACTTTATTTAAACAAATGTAGTCTGAGAAGTGCAATAAAAATTTAACTGAAGTGTGTTTGTTGCTGTTTTTTTGACTACCTACCTATTTTATTTGATAAGAACTACATTGATGATTATTATAAATGAAATGATGAAAATTATATATTATAATAGGTATGACACCTTTGTAAAAATAAACTTATAAATAATAAAATGTTAAGGCCTAAATAAAAATTAATATTAAGAGAGAATTTTTTATTCAGAATCTTTTCCTTCCTTTCTTCTAAATAGTCTATATGACGATAACTAATGCAACGGTAGCTTAAATAGATCCCAGAATTTGACGAAAGTCCTTTGGGAATCAAAAACCTTAAGAATCTAACATAATTCTCCTGAAGTTAAAACTATTCTGAGGATACCTGTACTGGATCTGATTGTTTTTGATCGTCCATTAATTGTCGCCATCTTGAAGTTGAATTTTGAAGCAACAACTTATAATTGTGCGCATGCGTTAGCGTCTTCATGATTGTTAGCCGTTTCCAGTGGCAACGGTTATTAATTTAGTTTGTGGTAATTTTGTGCATGTACATTTTGTTGAAAAGTTGATACTACAACATTCAACTTTACTATACAACAAAATGTAAGCGTACGAGTGTTTAAAATAAGTGGCTAACAATCTAAGAAATCATAGTTTACGTTAGATTACAACATTACAACACTCAGGATCAAATTAAAAATTAGTTTAAAAAAGAAGAAACATAATATTTTCTATCTGATCATTTTATTCAAAATTTGAAGCTAGCAACAAAAGTTATGAAACTTTAATTTCCTCCTGATTTTTGGCTTTGTTAGTTTTTATTACTTTATATAGACTCTTGTCGCCCCGGCTCATCTGGTTATTTGGAGTAAGATATTGAGCAATATTCATGAACGATTGCTAAATAAAAGAAAGAAATTATTGACTTTTGAGTGTGGAACTGAAATGAGATTGACGAGTCATGGTGAAGGCAATACTCATCTGCTGGATAGAAGTCCGAGAATGGACGATGAGAGAAACTGGACTCGATTATTTATGATATACTGTAGATGTATTTGTCTATACTTTCATTGATGCGATACGTGAGAAGTTTATACGCTCGTAAATATTCATATTTGTCCTCTGCTGTGGCATGGACCATCCTTTTTCAGAATTATTCCTGTGTTTTTAATTTGTTAGGATGGTATTAAATTTTAGAGGACGGCTAAGAAAACTAGAATACAAATCATATGGCTTACGCTCAACATGTTTTTGCAAAAATTCCAATAACAGTACCGTCGGAAGCTGTTACAGATTGGGGGCTTATTGTTCTCCAAAATATTGAGAAAAACGTTTAATTAATCAAATGTTTTAAATAACCATTGTTCTTGAAATTATTGGGGGAGTTACAGCCGAAAAAGACTTTCCAAAGATATAACAAGAAAAAACACTCAACAGAAATTCCAATATTTAAATATTTTCATTAATTCAAATTATAAAGTAAATCCCAATGCAAATAAAACTACTTCTGGGTAATGTTTGCTTCAAGACAAGTTTTTCTTCCTTGTAAGAGTTTCAGCGTGCCTTCGAATATATTTCTGTTCTTGTTATAGTATGAAATGAATCTTCAGCCTGACACAGAAGGGCCATATTGAGCAGCTATTCGTTCAAAGTCTTTTTCCTGTTAAACGAAGAAATAATGAAGAAAATTTGACAAAAGACAACCATTTTTGTTTTTCTCTCAAAAACACTCATGTAAAATGAGGAACTGTTCAATATAAAAAAATTAAAAACATGTGACTGCTTTGTCAGCCGTTAAAAAAAACTAAGTTTCAAAATCAGTTCGAAGATTCTCAGAACGCCTCCTTAATTCGGTTGTTACGCTGATGGCGTAACAGTTTTCAACCTACGTTTTCGCAATTTGTTATTTTTTAAGTTCAGTCTAAAAAAGCTAATAAGTAAAAAGAGACATGGAACAAGAGATAAAATGCAATGAATTTGAATGAATGAATGAATCAATGAATGAATCAATTATATAATTAATTAATTAATTAATGACGCTGACCCAGCAACGATAACTAACCTTTGCAAAATATTCTTTTGTAAATTTGTCATTGTAATGTGAATCTTTCATTTGTGAAACGTATCGATTGCTCACCTGAAAAATAAAATAACTCTTAAACTATAACTATTACCAAACTATTAATTCTTAAACACTTGCAAGTATTTGCAACAAAATTTCAAAGGTATAACGTTTGTTAAAACGGTCCAAAATTTTGCCTTACCGAGTAAATAAAAGAATTGTATGTGTAACTTATATGTGTGTTTGTTAATTTATGTGAAGGTTTGTTATGTATCTATATGCTCCCTGTGGTATCGTTGTAACTGTTATTGTTATTTTTTATTGAGAATATAAAAAATAATAATAAAATTAAAATTTTTAGAAGCAGAAAGTTTGCATTCGTGTTCCAAAAAAGTTGAAATTATACAGTCCCTAGGCATGGAGCCTGTTTTGAAGGAGGGAAAGATAATCCTCTTAGATCTGCAAAAATGCATATCCTTCATCTTTTCTCATACTTCAATACAACTGTAAATTGAACGAAATGCTGTCTCTGTAATGATTTACTTGCAAACACTAATACCAAATCCCATGGAAGCCCTATTTACACTGTAAATATTTTGGTAAGGTATGGATAAAACTAGCAGCCGTACAGTGCTGGGCACAATTGCAAGGTAGTCCCAGCACGGGTAAAAATTCGCACTAGTAGTGTGAATAGTATGCAGAATCAATTTCTTTGCTGCGCATACAAATTTTATCCGTATGCCATGCTAAAAAACGTATGTAGTGCAAATAGGGCTTGAATCGTTACCAATCCTTGTGATTTCCCACGTACACAATATAACCAAAATTCAATAAAACGAATATTAACTACATTGATCAAGAACAATTGCAAACCTCCACAGATTTTCCCATGTGTTGTGTCAAGACAGCTAAGTTGACAGTAGTCGATGCATTGTTACTATCCTAAAGCAAAAAATACAAAATGTGTTGTGTTAAATGCTACTTGATTCAACCAGTTATGAAACCAGACTTTCCTTCCTTCAGTTCTACCAGATTAAAACACCGTTTTCAGTTGCTTGTCGTTACATTATAAATTTACTTGTCAGAGTGTTTCTAGTTGATGTAAGCCCTGTGGATATTTAAGAATACTGGCCAAGTAACATGCTGTTAAACAGGCAGCTAAAAACGGTATTTTAATCGTCGTAAACATTATACTGTAATTATTACAAGATACAAAATTCAACTTAACTCTCAACATTAAAATTGCCTTCTTTCTGTTGTGTATTTATCATCATCATCATCATCATCATCATCATCATCATCAGAATTCGAAACGTTTATAAATTAATCATGATTTTCATAAAATACAAAACTGCATTTTACAAGACGCAAGAAAAGCAGAGCATAACTGGCTTGGGCCATAAATAACATTATTTACTAAATAAATATACAGTAAAAAGAACAACTTACAACAGAACACAAGAACACAAAATCATGAATAAGACAACATTATTGTATATTTACCCTGTCCAGAGCTTCTTGCAAAAGACTTTCGGCGTCTTCGAATTTTCCCATGCTCATATAACACGAGGCCTGCCCATTCAAAAGCATAACGGTTGGTGTATATTTGTCTGCAAGTTCTTGAAATATGTAATATGAATCCTGAGCTTTCTCTCCACCCTAAAAAACATTTAGAAGGTTTAACGTAAGTTTATTTGTTCAGTGATGTAGCTGTGGCGGGCTTCGTTGCTTGTGAAACAACGAGAAGAGTAAATGTCATGTCATACAATTATCAGGACAACGGTCTCTTACGATTTGGGGGACTGGGAGCCCCTGAGAGCAATTTGGGTTGCTACGGCCCTGCTGTTAAATTGAGATGATCAGCATGCTCTATTTGATAGTAAGAATTCAGTTGCATAGGATATATCTAATAATAACAATTCAGGTGTTAAAAGATTAACATAATTAATACGTATAAACTTACAACAGTGAGATTAAACCAAGCAGTAGCAAGCTGTGTTAGTGTTGCATCTTCGTCGATTTCCTAGAAGGAAGAACGGTTTAAAACATTGTATGAACATTAAAGATCAATACAGTAAAACCTCTGCTACCGGACACCTCCTAACAACGGACGAATGATTTGGTCCCAAAAAGTGTACTGGGTCACTTCCAGACAACGGACACCTCTCTACAACAGACAGTAGAGAACTTAAGCAACAACGATGGCAACGTCAACAAGAACCTCGTATCCTTTTGTTTTTTATGGTTAATTTCCAAAAGATAAACTGAAAGCGTGCAAACGTAAATTCCCAAGGAGATCCTGAAGTTGATTTTCAGAATTTTCATCGCCACAACTGCATGTTTTCAGTTTTCAACACAACGTAATAGCCGTTCCCAGTAAAACTAGTTCGCATTACCAAAAATGTTGCCACTTCCCAAATTCTGAAATAGATTAAACTTGTTGGTAAACGTAATAAAAAATGGATGCAAAAGCAAATTAGAAATGGGTTTTAAATTGGCGATTTAACATGGCGTTTCAGCTGACGTTGCCATCATGTGTCCGTTATATGGAGATTCAAATATACAATATGATGCAAACTAAATGCAAAACATTATGTTCACAAGTTAATTACCAATAAAAACAAACTTGAATTTTTCAATAATGTCTTTAATGGATTTATATTCCTGATATCTGTTGATTGGAATCGTTCAAAGCAAATTTCATTCAAGGATTGAAACTAATTTGATTGATCAGAAATTAAAAATAAACAGCCCATAAATGATGATATATGACAATTCATCAATGAATATTTCAGTTCCAAAAGTTATCTGAAAGTTATCTTTATTCATTTAAAAGTCACGATTTTCTTCCAAATGTTTTAGTTCAATTTCAGTGAAACAACACAGTTGTGGGCAACGAAGTGCACCTAGATAACTTTGAAAATTTCAAATCATACCTGCATAAGTTTTAGTTCCTTTCTGTAAATAATTAAAAAATAAACTTCAAACATATACAATAAAAATAAAGCAAAAAACAAACAGTAAAAAAGGAAAAAGACTGTATTTATTATCTAATGGGGATAAATTCTTTCATTCTCCAGGTTAACCAGAAGTTGTGACGTGTAACCCTGACTTTCATGGCAAGGGTAATCAGAAGGACCAAGTTCAAACCTAGACTTAGAAACTAAAAGAGTTCAGAGTAATATTATTCAAAATAAAATAAGAATTACATAAAACATTGTGACAAGAGGTTACAGACTCTTAGGGGTCACAGACTGATAGAGCTTTTTCTGAGATGACAACAACTTACAACTTCACGTTCATGTTCACCATCACAACCATGATTTAACTGCTCACAAACTCTCACTTGATACAAAAGCAATTGCCTTTCACATATCGTTTTTGTTATAAGGACAACCTTTATAAGCAGGCTGAGAATTGGGTCAAATTTTTTGATATCTCAGAAATTACTCATGTTAAAAAAAGTTACGCATGTGTAGAGCACTTGACCTGAAACACACTTTGAAGTTTTTTTTAAGAATGGTGGAGGTAGAAAAATTGTAAAAATAATTCCAGAAATTGGAGAAAATCCAAGCTTAAACTGATATTGAGTGCTCCTATAGAAAAATGTGTAGCTTTGCTGACACAACATCCTCATAAATTAATCATAATAATGAATACAAAAATTATTCTTGATCTTAAAAAAGAATGGATTAAAATCACATTTCTTACCTTGCAAGATCCAATCGATGCATTGCAATGTAGATTTGGACTGACAAAGCTCCACTGAAAACATTTAAAAATATATAAATATAGGATTCCCTAAAAATATTTTTATCGTTTTATAAAAACATAGAAATTTTAATGTCATTTGACTTAAAGATTTCAGTTTATAAATTTATTTTAAGAATTAAAGCAATTCACCTTTCAAGAGCCTGTGATTGGTGTAAGCATCTCAATGCAGAATCGTAATCCTAAAATAGAAAAAGTACAGAAATAAAAATTGTTTCTTGTTTGTCCTGAAAATGAAATGACAATTCTTTGCATAAAATTTCATTTTCCGTTGACAGACAATATTTTATTTTCCTGTGCACACGCAATTATTTCAAAGCTGAAAGTAAGCATTGCAACAATAAAAAAAACATATATCTATGCTTTCCTTATAGATAAAGTATTCTTCATCTTGCTTTCAATTTTCTAAACAAATTTCATAACTTGAAATAAAATTTTAAAGAAGAAATTTGCTACTGCCTTACCTGTTCATGGAAATATATTGTGGAAGCAACAAGCAGAAAATATTCACTAAAATCGCTTGAGTTTATTCTTGTTTCCAATTGTTTCAGTATTAAATCCCTAAGAAGAAAATAATTCATTTTTTGAATCATGTGTTTAAGCTGTGTTTCATAAAAACAATCCTCAACTTGAAGAAATACATATTAATAATTCTTGATTATAATTGAAACATTTTGCAGATTTTGCAAATTTTTCCAAAAATAGTTTGAAGGAAACAAAGGGTACACATACTTTTTACTTGGATTCTGTAAATAGTCTGCCAAGATCCTGATTGCTTGAACTTCCCCAGGAGATGAGCCTTTTACTTCATCCAAAACCACACCATACTTTCCCTTTGAGAAAGTAAACTTATTAATTTTTATTTCTAAAAATTAAAAAATTAAAATATCAACTAGAATTTTTTTTGAATAATTCCCACATGAAGTCAGGAACAAGCATAATTTCCTGGGCTTCAATCATTTTTTAGTCTGCCACTTGTGCACATACCATCAATTTTGTAATCATGCTTGGGTTGATACAAGATCATGCAGTTGGCTTAATTGTGTGGCACATGTTGTGATGTTGCCTACATTTGAACACATATAAAAAAGAATACACTTTAATTTTGTCCCAGTTCATGACATCAGTTTTTTTTTGCCTTGCTTGAACAATACATTGGGAGCATTCATGTTTTGCATAGTAAGTGCAAATATTTGTGAAGTAATTGCAAAAGTATGAATGCATAATTTCATAGTACTGAATTTTATGGAAGTTTTGGCTCTGAGGTTCAGCATGTTTATATTACATTATTAATAATAATTATGACTGTCTTGAAGAATCTGTAACCATTTGTTATAGTTGAAAAACATATGATTTTCCTTAAAATTAAAACCAGTTAATTCTTTAAATAAATTCACTGTTGTACATATAATATTTACCTGTGCTGTGTAAGCTCTATACAAGAATACATCTCTTTCTATTTTCAAGTCAGCTGTTGACGGCTAAATGATAAAAATATGAAAAGTTATAGTATGTGATAGTGAAAATGATAAAACTACTTGTCATTCAGCAAATAGCCATTCGTTCCTCCTGATACGAGAATCAAAATTGGCAACAAGAACATGACCAGAGTCATATATGTATTGTACATATCATATTTACCTGTGCTGTGTAAGCTCTATACGAGAATATGTCAAGTTCAAGCATTTCTCCTAGATGAGAATCTAAGTTGGAAATGTCATATTAACGAGCTATCTAAAAAGTTATCTAGAACATGTGGTATGTTTTTCAAAATTAGAAATTTGCTTCTTCCAAATGTTTCATCAAGTCTTTACAATGCATTATTGATACCCTATGCAATATGGTGCTTTACAACTTGGGGACAAGCATTTGCTTCATATATTGATCCTATACTTAAGATTCGAAAAGAGTGTTCAGAGATATTTCTCCTCAGCCTTACAGTACCTTGCTCATTCCCTTCCCATTTTCAAAGAACTCAAATTACAAATTAATTAAAAAGTTTTTGAAATTTTTCAGCTCAATCCTTTTGCATATACGACAAGTCCGTCAATAAAATTAATCCTTCTTGCTTTCACGAATTCTTCAATTTCAACTCATCTATTCATCGATTTTCAAATTTATCGATAAGTAATCTCATCTCACTGTGTGTGATGATTTATTTTTGACTCTCAAAAACAGTAAGCCATACTCAATATTATATGGACTAAAGTAAAATCAATACTAAGTATGTACTAACTAATGGAATGACCTGTAATTGTTCTTCTAAATATATTTTCAAACGAAACTGAAAACATATTTGCAAACTGACCTCCTTTTTGGGCCTGAAATATCTATTTTATTTAGGCCTATTAAAAACTATTTATTATTTATTTTAAGAAATGATGTTTTTCGGAAAATGTGATAAGCAAATAAACATTGTGAAGCCTTTCATATCTTCTTTTAAAACAGTTTTTACCTTTACTCGTTGAGATTCATTAATACAGTGTTGATAATTGCCAATATAGAAAGAATTTCTAACTTCGAAAAGCTCATCCACGTCACCAGGAGAAGCCATTTTGTCGTCGTCCTCGTATCAAATTTTTTTCTTTTGACTTTCTACTACGGAAGATTGGTAAGGAGGCTAATTCTTTTCCTAGATTTTTGCGCGGAAACTTTATTTATTAAACTTTATTAAAAATTTATTTAAAAAAAATGAAAAAAGCACTCCGTCTTGTCTTGAAACAAAGAATAAAACAAAGAAAAAGAGATTTAAAATTTACTTTTTGTATAATTTTATAATTAATAATAATATAATTTTGGCTCTAAAAATTTAAAAATCTTATATTTTAGGGTAAAATATTAAGAAATAGCATATAAAGTTTAATGAAAAAAATAGTACATGCAATAAAATTGCATCATAACATGCTCCTGTAATATTTTTCGGTTTGGGGTTTCGTTCCATTATATTTTTGGGCATGGACACGCTCCCCATCCGAGTTAGATGGTACATCCCCCCGGGCTAATCTCAGCCTTAACGTTCTTTTGTAAAAATGGTTCTCATCAAAAAACAGTGTATTAAAATGAATTTTCAAAATGAGTTGACTGAATTTTTGATCAGGAGAGTGTAAAGGCATGAATCTTCAATTAAGTCTGGTTCCAACATAATTTTTAATTCTAATCCAGAAATTAAAGTCTTAATACAGCTAAGCTGTATTTATTTAAATGTATTATATTGATTAGGAATAGGAATCGCTGGAATCGGATATTGTTGTGATTGGGTTGTGGTCGTGATAATTCATCAAAAATTAACAGCCAAACGAACGCGATCTGTCAATTATGGTAAGTAAGCTGGAATCGGATATTGTTGTGATTGGGTTGTGATCGTGATAATGCGATCTGTCAATTAATGGTGAGTAAGCTGGAATCGGATACTGTCGTGATTGGGTTGTGATCGTGATAATTCATCAAAATTAACAGCCAAATGAACGCGATCTGTCAATTAATGGTGAGTAAGCTGGAATCGGATACTATCGTGATTGGGTTGTGATCGTGATAATTCATCAAAAATTAACAGCCACACGAACGCGATCTGTCAATTACAGTAAGTAAGCTGGAATCGGATATTGTTGTGATTGGGTTGTGATCGTGAAAATTCATCAAAAAATTAACAGCCAAACGAACGCGATCTGTCAATTAATGGCAAGTGATGATATTGGAGGACTGGAATGGTAACTTCCTGCAAATTATTCGTTCCATTGAAATGTCTGTATCGATCGTGCGGGAATCTTCCAAGTAAATTTACCGATCTTTTCTTCAGATATTTGAACCATGAAATCTTTTGGCTGGCGATTCAGGATCACAAGGACTCTCATTTTGCTTGGTGTAACAAAAGCAATGATTTCCAGCGATGTTTGAGCATTCGTTTTTGTTGATATTCTAAAAGAACCAGGTTCCACAAATCTGCTGAAATGTCCCATGTGATAGAATGTAGGCTGCAAATATGCAATATATAAAATCAGAGTTATAAAGCTTTAACAAAAAGACGTTTGTTAGTGATATAAAGGTAACTTTGTATTGATTTAAAATAAAATGAAATAAATAAAAGATACAATGACAACAGTAAATCCGGATTCTTTTAAGGGTGCAGCTTTTCACAAAATGTGTCAGTGTATGCTAGAAATCAAACGGGTTCCATTATTACATTTTAAAAAGGTTTTCTATTTTACTTTTGCTTTTTACTTTTGAGTTCAAATTTTTCTTTAAAAAAGGTAATATACAGTCTACTCACCTGTTTGTATATCACGTGGTTTTCAAAATCAGCAATGATTGGTGCATCTACAAAATTCTTCACCCAATTGGGTCCACCTTCCATATTTAGCACAAGATTCCAATCCGTCCAGCCGACTGACCAATGGTTCAAATCCTATGATAAATACAGTAAAAACACATACATAAGAACTTACATTTTGCAATTCAGCCTGGTAAGTTTATTAAATCAAAATCATATTTTAGCTTAATAGTTCAGGGGGTTGTGAACTTTTCAAACAAGCTTTACAAACGTTGGGAACATTTCTTTGGGTCACTTGTAGTTAGTTCATAACCTGTGTGCAGATTCTACTATTAGTTAACCGTAGTTATCACTCGTAGAAGGTATACTGATTTCATCGCTACATTAATGCGTTACAACGAGCAATAATAAAACACTCAAAGACATTGACATTGCCTGGAAAAGTTTGTACCACAGATGAGATTTGCTGTTGAACTTGTGGGATAAATTTGTGCAACTAATCATTCTGACTCAATCAGTAACATGCCCTCGGTATCTTAATAATAATCAAACTAATGATTAATCCACACATTACCTCCATAATAAAGCGTCCATATGATTCTCCTCGTTCCCAACTTCCAAGCAAAACCCCATGACCATCAGGACCATACCCAGCACAAGCTTCAGTCGATAAGATGAAAACATCTGGGAACCTTTCATGTGCATCATCCAAAAACTTTGCTGTTACCCATTCATCCATGTACCAATGAACACCAATCCCTGCACAATATAAGGCAAAAATTAGAGCTGACAGATAAATGTAACTAAAATTTTATGAGGTGGATCTTAAAAAAATTTACAGACATTAAAATAATTGTGTCCTTTACCGGTTGTCTCAAAATAGTTGTGTACTGTACCTTTACCGGATGTCTGCACATTTGCAATTGAGAATCTTTAGTGTTGATAATTCGGTTTTTGCCTTGCTTGAATTTGACACAAGTTGTGGCGTAGCCAAGGGGGCAATGGTCGTCAAATAATATCCTGGTGACTGTAATTTGTGGTAATGAGGAATAAAACATGGGCATTTTGCCCCCCACCCCTCCACAAAATGTATCTACCCAATAATCACCGATTTGTACACAATGAAAGCATTAATATAATATAGAGCTAAACTCAAGAATTAAATTCAGAAAACTGCATTTAATTCGCATTTAAGCCCACTGTTGTCAGAATTATTCTAATGCAGGAGACACTGTCTGTATTAAATTCAGTATGAGCCGACCGCTAAAAGCTTATGACAATATAAAAGATATGACAATATAAAAGATATGACAATATATAATACCTTTACCTGAAATGTATTTCTTTGCCTCTGGGTCACCAAGAATCGTTTTTGCCCAAACGGATACAAATAACCTTTGGTCATCTAACATCATTAGTTTCACATCTTTGTAACCATTAGCAACGAGTGCTGGTCCCAGAACATTCTTGACAAAGTCTCTTTCCATTGCATCAGTAAACCCCATACATTGAAAATCGTAACTAACAAAAGCAAACTAAAAATTTTATTTTAAAAGTTGAAAAAGTTACACTGACCAAGAGCCAAATATGAAAAACACCCCCGAATTTTGAAGTTATTTTCTATCTTTTTTCTCTTCTCTACGAGCAAACCTGATTCCTATACCTTGTTGCAAATATTTTTAGATGGTTGATCGGTTGAGAATCTAGATGCTTTCAAAGTTTAAAACATTTTTGTTGAACCTTTTATATAAACAATTTTGCAAACATTACCACAGAAAGCAAATGTCAAAAAGAGTAAAAAGTGGCATTAGCCACCCGGAAGTACTACTCAGACCAATAAAAATGACATGTGTCATATACGTAAACGGTAGATCAATAGAGTCTCTGTCGTTTTACGTTGTTTTAACATTTTAGCTGATGAAGATTAAATACCATTGGTTTAAAAAGTAAAATGACAATCAGAGAAACAATAAAAACCACTGTACCTTAGAGACAGGCCTGCATTTGGTTCATTCTCAACAGTCAATCCCCAAACCTTGACTCCATTTTTTTCGTATTCTTGAAGAAATTTTACAAAGTAATTAGCCCATGTTTTGTAGTAGACTCCAGTGACATTCCCAATCAATTTTCCAGGGTTCTGCATCTTTTTGTTTGTTTTCATCCACCCTGGGGCTGCCCAAGGGCTACCAAATAGTTTAATGCCATGCTTTGCTGTTTTAGTTGCTATTTTGATGGCTATAAAAATCAAACGAAACTTTTTCATTAGCTCAACACAAAAGACGAGTGGAGAAGCAGGGAACTATGCGTATCAAGTGGTAGTTAATCATTTATTGTATGTTTCTTACAGAGTAACTGTTATTCGCATTTTGTTTGTGTCTGAAGATGTGTTTAAACACTAAAAATTTCACGTTTGGGTAAAAGTACAAATTTCATATGCATTGTTGCTTTCATTTCAGCAATTTTACTGACTACGAGTAATTTACATTTTAGTTTCATTTTTTTGTCAAACATCCGACATCTGGTAAAAATTTAAAAGAAAAATGCCAGAAAAATAAACTAAATAAATGAAGTTCATAACAAATTAGAACTCTACATTTTTATGCTTTACTCCATTTAATTTCTTCTTTTCATAATTTTCACATCAAACTAGAAAATCAGAAATAGTATTAAGTTCTCCAAAATACCTGGAATTTTTAATTTTAAATCTTCTTCTGTCAGCTTGAAATTCTTCAACGCAAAGTCACCATCATAGTCATCATATGAATAAATATGAGTTGAAAAATCGCAACTTGCCATTGGTATTCTTCCAATGGTATATCCAATTCCATTTTTCGAATAATAAGCATCAAAAACATGCTGTTGCAATTCTGAACTCATATTGAAGATATTCAGAGTTGCTGCATCTGCAAATTTCAGCAGATAAATTTTATCAATTCAAAATAACTAAGGATTAATAAATATTTATTATAATAAAAATGGTTTCTTTTAAATTGCTGATGTTTTACATTTTCATTTGAAAAAATTTACGATTGCTAAAATTTCCCCCCATTGAAATATCAAATATCATTTGTCATCAGTTTTACTTAACAAGATATAATTTTTGAAAGAAAAATGAAATTTGCAATCCTATGAGTGCTTTAAAGGTAAAATAAAAATGTTTTGTAACCTGTGAAAGCTCCTCCAAATCCAAGTATTGTTTGAAATTCTACAGATGCATTCACAAAAATATTCAATACATCCCCGAAATAAGGTTGCCTTTCTTTTGTTTTTGTGTGATTTATTGATTCATTGAACCTTTGGCCATCTTTGGTGCTGGTGTAAACTACATATTCCTTTTCTTTTAATAGCACAGGCTCCACAAATTCATCACAATAAGTTGAATTGCACATACAAACAACTGAACCATGACCAAAGTCTTTTGGAATGCAGGGCAAATACTTGCAATTCAATGTTTCAGATAGCATAAAGAGCATACAAAATTTTATCACATGGTGAGTGATTTTGATGTACATCATTTTTGCCCTTCTCTTCATTTATTCTGAAATTGAAGCCAATGATTTGTTTGGAAATGCTTGATTTGTTAATAAGATGTTTTGTAATTAATTATTTCAATAAAAGTATGAGTCACTACATCAATAGGGGAATCTCATTCAATTTCTTTTTGGCTTTTCTACAAAAATTAAGCTCCATTGATCCCAAATTTCCTCATCTCACTAACAAAATCCTTCATTTTAACCAAACATTTACTCACTAGATATTGCCTGATTTTTAGCCTAACTGACTCTGGAGTCACAAGCAAATTCTCAAGCCAATTTCTAGTGAGTTTTATGTGAAAAAATATGAATTTTAATGAATTTGTTGATTAATATGAATAAGGCAAATTTTGAGCTCAATGTATTCTCAGGCCTTTTTATGAATTTTGCCAGATTAGGAATAATCAAGGAGTTGGTTGCCACCATTCATGAGTGTTTCAATTTTAAATTTTTGTTTCGAATTAGATTAGTTTCCAGAAGTCTGGAAACTAATCTAATTAAAGAATTTAGTTTCGAATTTAAATAAGATGAATGAAATGAAAACTTACATTTCATTGTGTATCAATTGAAAAATATTTACAAATTTCTTAAGATTATAGGGTGTCTCTTTTTTTATCTATTTATAAATACAAAATAGAATATTAGGTACCAAAAGGGTAGGGGGAATACGATATATACACACATACATATTTTCATTTGTTGACTCTGGTCATGCTAAAAGGCAGCTCAAGAGAGCAGGTAAAGGTGGAGGTTTGGAAAATGGAAGAAACATCCAATGCACATTTATTGTGACGAAAATGATTTGTGAGAGTTCCCTTAAAAACTAGTCTTGTTGCTTTTATTCTTATTGCCGAAATTAAAAAATAATATAACCCGATCGAATCCCCTTCCGCGATCCGCATGGATGGAGAGTATCTATGAAGCTATTATTGAATTGAATTGTAGCATCGGCTACATATATTCACACCAACCACCCACATGACACACAGATTCACACACAGATTGAAATTTAGTAATGCAAAAATGTATTTATGTTATGATGAAGTTGTTTATGTATTTACCTGTATGACGTTCAAGCTTTTTCCGCATTTTCTTCTTGGAAAGTCTAAGAGCCTCGTTTCCAATGTTGCTCGTTTGTTTTTAAATTTTTCACTTTTTTGTCGCTGCGCAAAAATCTTTTTTGAAATACTGCGCAGCCGAGTGGCGGGTAGAAAGAATCTTTTGAGTTTTAAAGTTGTCTGTGTCGAACGCCACAAACGCATGGAGACTGAACAAAAATCAAAATGCGCAATCGAGAACATTGTGGTTGACTTGGTGTGCGTGAAAAGTTAAGATTTGCTTCAAAATGGAAGTAGAAGAACAAGATCGCCTTGCAGAAGTATTGATCAACACTTTGAAGAAAAAAGAAGTGAAGTAAGTATCATTCAATTATTATTTATGTTTTCAAAAAATGGCCTAGGCCAGCGCCAGCCAGACAACTTGTTGATATTGTTTTGGCTGTTTGCCCGCTGTTTCTTATCCAACTCAAATCAAACATCAAAGTATGCTGTTAGTTGTTTTCTCAAATTTATAAAACTGCTATTTTGATTTTAGTTAGCAATAAAATAATGAAAATCTAAGTAAATAAGAAATTATTATACCTGAATGAAAGATGACTCAAACGCTTCATATTTCACAAAAACAAAACGCACTCAGTTCATCAGTCACGAATCATTTTTTGTCGTTGTAGTATGTATGATATGAAACATGATAAATTTTAGCCGGACCACAAGTCACAACTGAATATGTCAAGCATATCAAATTATGGATAAAAAGTTGAAAAATTGTGGATGAATGAAAGAAATATTATTTTCAAAACCTTTTTTTTATGTTATATAAATGACAATTGACATCACATACCACAACAGCGGCAGATCTCAAGTTTTTGTGTGATACTTTTTCTTTCATTGGAGAAAACTTTACTTCTACATTGGAGAAAACTCTACAAAAACAAAAAATTAGCTGACTACTTGTTTTGTATGTAAATTAATTTAAAAAATACTTAACAGTTGAAGCATATTAACATATTTTTATATTTGATGTGAATGAGCAACATTTTGGTGTTGATTTTAAACATATTGTTCTGGTATAGCTGTAAGTTTCCTAGCTGGTGGCCTGTTTACATGAGGTGGCCAATCCTGCTTGGGGGTTGCGGCACCTGGCTGGGGGTGAAGTTTGCTGTGTGTGTAGATAAAGCAAACTAGCCTGCCTTGCAATACCGACGGTTGTAGGGCTGAGGAGTGTGGCCCCCCAAAAATTTCAATAACAATGGTGAAGTAAGACAATTGCTTAATCAAACCTTTGTTTTCTATTGTTTTCTATTGTTCCGAGACAGCTTCTGATGGCACTGCCTTGCCAAGGGGTTTTTGATTTGAAACAATAACAGTTTGAAAAAGCTTATAGCAAACAATATTGTGTTTCCTTCAGTGATACATTTTCATCCCATCTGACAATGGATCTCAGCTTACCATAAAATCCTGACTTTTTAAGAAGCTTAATATAACCAGGTAAAATCATGTTATAATTTCAGGGCTTGCATATAATTTTAAAGGCACTTTTGGCGGCTTTAACCAGGATTTTACAGTATTTCATTAAGAATATTTTTAAAAATGAGCAATTAATAAAGAATGTCAATATTCAAAATACAATATTCACCAATTCAAAATTGGTGAACGCTAGAGATAAAAATTTATAATGATGAAGGTCAGAGTTTATCAACGTGTTGGTTCTATCCTGGACTAGATGACCAATAGAAGAGTCTGAGTTCAATGAATCTCCTAGGTCTTAGTTGGTTAAGTTCACCAACGAATCTCCTAGGTCTTAGTTGGTTAAGTTTACCAATGAATCTCCTAAGTCTTAGTTGGTTAAGTTCACCCCCAATGAATCTCCTAGGTCTTAGTTGGTTAAGTTCACCAATGAATCTCCTAGGTCTTATGGACAAGTTTAAGTTCTGATTTTGGGGTTTAACTTCATTGTATGTGTGTAGGCTATCTTCTGAGAGCAAGGGGAATCTTTTGGGGTGACTCTGTATACTATAATGACTATTTGATAAAAACTCCAGAGAAAAATAGAGCTCTGGTTTTTATTTTGATGTTTCGTTTTAGTATCTGTTTTGTTAGGCTTGTTCCTAATTGTTTTAATACATTTTAAATGAAAACAGAGTTGGAAAATAGTTGGAACCAGGTCTCAAACTGGAATTTTTTGATGCAGCAAATGTCATCACTGCAGTCTGTTAAATCCTTTTTTGGGTCACCTGGTATATATATATATATTATATAATATATGTTGTAAAATATTTAACTGAAAAAAGAACTGAAAAACTGGCTTTAGACTGTGATTACCTAGATAATTAACAGGTCATTCCATAACGCAAAACTTCAAGGCCCTGCTCGACAAAAATCTAAAGATGTCATTCTGCTGGTTACAACAAACTATCCACAACTACATTTCAATACAATGATGAAAAACAATCTCAAACCTTCTAAGAAACACACAGGACAAAAAATTAAAAGCCGTTTTCAAAGATTCAAAATCAGTACTTGCTATAAAACAACTCATACAGCAATAACAAAAACTCTAGGAATTAGGCCCTGTTCAAATAAAAGATGCAAATTGTGTATTCAATATCAACAGCCTGTTACCTCATTCACAACACCTAAGGGTACCCTTTGGACAATCAGATCAAAGTCACTTGCAAAACCAAAAACGCTGTTATTTCCTGTTGTGTATTATGTGTAATGACATTAGCTATATTGGACAAACAACCGACCTCAGAAAACGAATGAATAATCATATATCCAATCAAGATGTGGCATTTCTACATGTACTTTTCTAAAACACGTTTTCGAATGGGGAAAGAAACATTTTTGTCTAAAAGAACCATTTTTCAAAATTTATGTTTTTATGAGTTTAAGGGATTCAAACTCTCCTTTGCTCTATGAGGAAAAACTATTTAGAGATGGACACGCGATTTTAAATTCATGACTTTTATATTACGTCACTAATCACCATGTCAATACGCTAAATAGCAATTTCCGTTTAAAAGCTTTATAACTCGGTGCTTAGTTTCAAAATTTACACTCTGATGAGGATTTCAATCCGAAAGGCCGAAGTGTATGAAACTTGTGTATTTTTTTGTCATTCGAACCTCTATTATATACAAGGTGGACAAAAAATGGATTATGAGACAAAAACAAGACTTTGTGTTCAGCAAATTTCGTTACTAACTTTTTTCACATTTGAATTAGTCACACTCTTGAAATAAAAGAACAAAATTTTGAAAAGCCTATGAAGGTGTGCCTCTAATTCTTTAGCGAGCGTCTATATACAAAATTGCTATTTTTAATCAGATAGAAAGAGCGTAGGACTTACAACTTTTCCTGTAATTTTCATTGTCCTTTGAGGCCTTTGAAAGATGAATGTGCTTTTGTTTTGTTCTTTATTGCTTAGTTATTTACTTCACATAGGAAAGCCAAGAAGACATTGGAGAAAGGCGCAGACCCAAATTACATCGGGCCAGAAGGTTTTGCTGCAATACATTTAGCTGCGGGCTTAGATGGTTGTGCAGGGATGCAATTCTTGAACCTTATGCTCAACTATGCAGGTGACCCAAATTTGAAATCATCTGACAGTGAAACACCACTTCATGTGGCTGTAATGTGGAACAGAGAGAGTGCCACAAGAACTCTTCTTGCAGTTGGTGCGGATCCAAACATAAGAAATGCAGATGGCTTGACAGCTTTTGATCTTGCAGAAAATACAAGTGATCATGAGCAAAAGTGTTTCAAATTGTTGCAGAATAGTTATCTTGATAATTCTTCGGAAAGTGATATTTCTCCTCGTGAAAAAACAGGCTATTGGAATCTTGTTCCCAACGTTGACATGACACACAATTCTAAAAACGCAGGATTGCGATATTCATTAAATTCGACTGTGGACAAGTCATTTGGTGACAATGATTTAGTCGATGGATTAATGGACCAGAGGAGATCCCAATCAGGCGGGTACGAAGAGGAACTGAAACCTCCATCAATTGGTTTTATATATGACGGCAGGGGGACACAAGATTCTGGTTTTGGAGAGCCCCGAATGCCTCCACCTATAGGTTTCATAGATTCAAGCATACCATTCAGTCAAAGAAGCTCATTTCCACAAACAATGCCATTTGTTGGATACCAAAGAATGCCCATTCAAAATGGATTTCCTCCGATGGTTCCACAAAGTACAAGATTTCGTTTTCCTCAAACAAATTCACAACTGCCTACTTCATTTCCTCAATTTTCACAACAGTCATTTCCTCAAAACGTGTCTTTTTCTCAAAATGGGCCTTACTTTCAAAATGGTGTTTTTTCTCAAAATGGACCTATTCCCCAAAATGGACCTATTCCCCAAAATGGACCTATTCCCCAAAATGGACCTTTTCCCCAAAATGGACACTTTTCTCAAAGTGGACCGTATTCGCAGAACGCTTTACAAGTCAAAAATTCATTACCACCACCAACCACATTGCCGTTTCATGGTGTGTCTCAACCGAATGGAATGCCGTACTTCCCAGTTGACGGTCAATCTTTGCACAATGCGGAAAAAGATTCGTTTTTTGATGTAACAATGCGTGAAAGAAACTTTGCTTCAAAAAATAATAAAGAAAGTTTTGCAAAAATGGACTTTTCTGATTCGGATTTTCAAGATTCTGTTAATGGTACGCTTACTTTTGATTCAGATATCGACTCGTCTACTAGTTATTTCAGTCTCCCAAAACACTCGATCAAAGGTCTTATCACGGAATTAAGACCTGGTGAAGAGAGAAATGTTCTGTACAGTGGTGTGAGTGGAGATGCATCACTCATTCTTGGTTCCGATTTTGAGTCTCGAATTTCAGTTGGAGAAATACCATTAACGTTGATTAAAAACGCGAATGAAAGCATTATCAGTGAACAGTTTCGGAAGAATTCCACAAAGAGATCGGCAGAGAAGCTCTTTCGCAGGAGAGCGAAACTTCTCGAGCAACAAAATAAGATGCATGGGCCTAATCCATCAAATATCTCTAATGGCCGCTACAGCCCTATTCCAGAGAGACCCAACCATCTGTTTGTGCCAAATTGTTCGATAAATGCTAATTCCCCGTACAGTACCGGTCCAGAAACACCAAGATTCTTTAGGTCTCCTTTTCCATTGATAAATATAAGAGAAAGCGATTATACCTTTGAAAGAAAACTTGAAGTCGAAAGTCGTGATGGTGACGAAAGTATTAGAGAAGCCGTTATTGCAACTAACGACGGGTGTTCAAAGAAAATTGATAAAACGACGCAGATATTGTTCAACCCAATAGTGCCTCCTTCAAACTTGCATCAAAATTCCCTGGCAAGATCAACCCAAGTTAATGTACCTACTGCACCTTCAATGCAAGATGTTGCATCAGAGGCATTACCAGGGTCTGTTGAAACAAGCACTCAAACTCCAAGCACCGGGAACGAAGAGACGGAAAGTGAATTTCCGATACTTAGGGGCTCGCCAAGAAATCTCTACCCTGAAATTAACGAAACTCCAACTGATGTCCCTAAAACTCGTACTTTGTTTGACCAAGGATTTCTTCACAATCAACATGTGACACTTACCAATATCCCAGATGGTGATATTTTTAGATTTGGGACGCAAGTCAGTGACACCGAACTGAATAAAGGGTATGACAGGGACAACAAAAAGGATACAATTAAAGTTCAGAGAAAAATTGATGTTCAATCGCCAAGCATTCCTGATGCTTCTGGCACAGATGCAGAATCGGGCCCTGGTGATAGTGACGGGAATTCTTCTGGATACAGTGGAGACATGTCACAGTTTAGTAGTCCTGATGATATTACCGTAGTGGCACTAGCACCGAAGTTTGACTTGAGGAGTTCTCCATCAGTAACACTACGAACGAAGCGTAGAAAGGGTATGGTCGGTGACCGAGGTGAGGGGACAATTGAGAAGCAATATTCAGCAGATGCCCAAGAGGCTATCGAGGTGTGTAAACCTGACGAAGTCACCGCCGACTTGCCGTCGTCACCCAGAAAAAGACTCAACGGTATTACATCATCAGATGATGAGCCAAACGTGGCGATAGATGGTAGATTAAATATGCTAAATTCGCCGAGCAGAGGCTCACCGAGTAGAGGTAAGAGCCCTGGCCACAGGACGAGGCAAAAAGTTGATCATTCATTTGAAGATCAAGCTTCACTGAAAAGCCCTTTAATGCCATTAGATTTGAAATCCTATCACAAATCATATCTCGAAAAGGCAAATCGTGCACGGCGAAAATGGGAGCATAAATTTGGATGTAAATGCGAATTGTGTATGACAAAAAAGGGGCAAGCAAATATTTCACCATCGCTTCCTTTTTGTGCCGATCAGCAATGCCAGGAAGACAGTGAGCATGCTTTTGATGATGTTACTATTGATTATGACTGGAAAGATGTCAGTTTGATCGAATCGACGAACGCTGAACAGTCTCTTGTTATTCCTGATAAACTTATGGATTTAAATCTGGAAGAAATCAAAGAAAGGCTCATTAAAGCGGGTGAAACACCAGGGCCTATCTCGAACAGTACAAGGAATATTTACATCAAACATCTTGCCAGAATAGAAGCTGGAGTCGTTCAAAAAGGCACTGTGAGTAATTTCTTTTTTTTTTGTTTTTATACACGAGTGGCACCTGCATATTTCACTGTGACCCATTTTCTTCACAGTTCAAGGTGACTATTGTCAAAAAAGAAGATAGATCATTGGAAGGTTTTAAATTCTTGAAATTCCTGAAAAACGTGTGTTCAGTTTTTTCCGACTGTCGCAAGATAGCGAGATTTAGATTCAAAACGACTTTAAATGCGAGTAAAAGGTTTAAAAGTACACTCCACGAGACAATTTTCCAAATGAAATATCTTTATTTGTAAACTATGCGACTTTTCATTTTTAGAAAGACTCTTCACAGATTAGTCCTTCTTGCTGTTGCTATTATTAAGCCAATTTCCCCGCATCATGGGGCTCGCGACGAAAACTAGATGATTTCACGTTGTAGATTCGGAAAGCAGAACAAATTTCCCCCCAAGTTTTTTCTATAAATTTTAAATTAAATCATGTTTTGCTTGTCGTAGTCGTACTTGAACTCGTTTTTGATCTAAATATCCTGCCTAACATCTGGATTGCTATAGACTCGGAGCAAGTCTAGAATTGCTACTAACTTTTGTATTTCATATCATTTAGGGCTATAATTACATGAGAATTTTCTGCCCGGGCTGAGATTTTTTTCGCGGTTTAGCCGAGATAAAAACTGAGCCCTCCTCTTTCAGTCAATATGTTGTTAAATTCAGTTTGCGATTATATGACAAAATTTCAGCCCGCTAGCCGAGATGGAATGTTCACCTCTGGTAAACGGGCTGAAATTTCTCATAATCGCAATTTATTTCCAGCCCGGCCTGGAAATTTGCACAGCGCACGTGCTCTTTAGATAAGATGGTCTGTAACTCAAGCTCAGCTGTGATTGTGAGTTTCAATTGCTTATATAACCGCAAAGCTCGGCTAACCGCAAAAAATCTCAGCCCTGGCTGAAAACTCTCATATAATCAACCCCTAAATAAAGATTAAAACCTTTGAAGGATAATTGTAACGATTGTATGAACGCTGGGTTCTTTTATCATAATATTTGTATTTTTCAGAGCTCATTATTTGCTGATTACGTACCAGAAATGCGGGAAGAACTGAAGCAATTTTCTACGAAGGATTATAATCCTCTAGAAGATATGATGACCAATGCATTTGAGGAACCGCAAAAACATAAATGGAGAGAAGGGTAAGGCTAAAGGTTTTTAGAATAGAGCTGACGTATTATTATTTCGGTTCAATGAAATGTTGACTTTACCCAGTGCCATATTACTCACCTTTTCTCATTAAGTTATCAAACATTAGAGACAAATTGATCAAGCAAAGTTTAGTCTAGGAGCCCAATTTTGCATTTTGTTTCAAATATTAAATAAAATTATTAGTAATGTCAAGATGTGAAATTCGTATAGGGTTTTAGCCGTGAAAGGCCAAAAATTTGCTTGTAGTGAATGTTCAAGTTTACTGTAAAGTTTAAAAAAAAATTTACACGTTTTTTTATAAGAACAGCAGCTAGCTTTACTTTCAGCCTTGATTTGTTCTATTTCCGAACTGATTTTTAAACCATCCTTCTCAAAACATCTTTAAAGTGAATTTTTTCAGGTCAAATGCTGCATACTTTTTTAACTTAACATATGTAATTTATGAGATAATAAAACAATTTGACCCAAACCTCAGCTTGGCGTTTCTTATAAAGGTTATGAAACAAAATATGTAGTCAGTAATTTAGCCAATTCGTCAAGTATAATGCAATTTCGCAATGCTTATTTGTGAACGTAATGTTGTAATTTTTCATTATTCCAGAACCCAAAAAACATCTTTCAATTACATACTAATCGACCCAAGAGTGACTTCAAATTTGAAAGAACGAGTCAGTGATTTGAGTGACACAGAAAAGTTTCATTGTTTTGTACGCTCTATATTTTATATCGGAAAAGGAAAAGAATCACGGCCTTATGAACACTTGTATGATGCAATTAAAACGAAGAAATTAAACAACCAAAGCGCAAAGGTAAACAATATATTTTACTCAAATGCCGACCAGTTTTTCTGTTTTATTTCCGGTTCATTCGAATAATTATATCTATCTATGCTGTCTGCCAGGAGGCCCCAGTGATGATTCATTGTTGGAATGGTTGGCTTTTTTGTTGGAATGGTTGGCTTTTTTGTAGCAGATAGGCCAGATTTTACTGTAGTGGTTAATTTGAACAATTCTACTTCAAAAATCGCATTTTGTTTCAATTGATATCAATTAAATCCTTGATGGATCCATCGTAAATCTATTGTTTGAAGCCACGTGTCCAGTTTGAGTCTAAGGGCCTGATTATATAGAAAAGTTGACTCGTTTCTGGCTCGTTTCCGGTTTATTGAGTGGACGTTCAGTTGGCTTGGCTCTTTGGTCAAATCCTTCATAAAGTTAATTTGCGATTACATGGAATCGAGCCAACCTGTTTAGCCGGATTACCCGTTTTTCGAAAGTTCAGATTAAGTAACTAATTCAGATTAATTAAATCTAAGTTAAGTTTAAAGATTGAACCCAAGACGAATTTCAGTCGCGTGATGTGATACAATTGTGACATTTCAAGTAGGCCTTAAATGAGAAATGTTGTTTGATTTACTTTTCTTGCTTCAAGTTATTTTTGTTCTCGTGTTGTTAACAGCTATCGCACCCAAATTTTGACAGCTTTTTTTGTAAGCTGTGTTTTATGTTCTGATAATAATAATTACACTATATATATGTATATATGATATATTGCATGGGGTAATTTTAGGAATCAATTTGCTAATAAAAATCACAGATATTGACACCATAGATACTGAAACTTCATAGATAATAGCAATAGATTTGATGACAAGTAAAAGCATGGATCAAAGTAATAAACAATTTTAATAAGATTGAGTCGAAATACGAAGAAACAAACTTATTCTTTATCATATATATTTTTACTGCTATGGAGAAAATGGGAATTATCATGGTTTTCTTAGATATAATTGAATTAAATAAAGATCAATTGCGGAATATTTACCCAAATTCAATTTTGAGGTATTTGAGTATAAAAAACATTCTACTTCTGAAACGAAATTCTTGAAAGCAATCTTCACAAATAGATCCCATGTTCGAGAAGAACTTATGAAAACATAACGTTAATTACACGTCTTTTTTTTAACCTTTTTGAGTTTATGCGATGTCGTTGGCATTTTTTGTTGTTTTTTATCCATTCACCTGGCGGCCCAAAAATGTTCCCACGTTTGCAAAGCTGCTATGGAGGAGCTTCAAGTTTTACAATTTTGTTTTTTTCTTGACGACTTTGATACCTTGTTTGATACCTTGTTTGCCAAAATCTGTTACCAACATTCATGCATTTTTCGAGCCATTATGTAGTATTTTTAGCAGATTGAAGCAGTAGAAATCTTCTATTTTATACCTCAGAATCGCAATAAAGATAACTCAGTGGTTGTGAGTTTAACTCAGTGGCTGTGGTTATCAGATAGATTTTGGTGAACAAGGTATCAAACTATAAATTGAAGCCTCTTAGACTCCCGACGCTAGCGTCCAATGGACGTCAAGTTTGGGACCTCTCTTCCTCGCCCATGTTAGCGTCCACCCAGAAATTTACAAATACATTTCGGCTTCCAGGGCCTAAGTTTCTGCTTCTCGAAACCAGATCTAAAGAAGGATAGAACCCGAAGGACAAGTAAAGCGAAACGACCACAAAAGATTTGTCTTTCAAATTTTCTGTTGTACAAATAACGTCCATTTAACTGACCTCTTCCCATTTTGGCGTCCATTTGACGTTAACCATCGAAAATTTAACTTTAACTCACCCATTATCTCAAATTAAAATAAAACAGCAACAAAAAAATAAAACTATTTTACAGTAACTTTGCATATGTGGGACGTTTTTGTCCCACCCGGTATATATTTGAAGTTATGCTACCTAATTCAACTTCGGTCCTAATTTAACGCCGGTCCTGATTTAACGCCGGTCCTGATTTAACGCCGGTCCTAATTTAACGCTGGCCCTTACTGGCGTTATTTTTTTTAGAATGCCATGGTCAAACTCTCATAGACAAACCCCTAACGCCGGCCCCTTTGTCCGCCGGGGAATAAAAATAACCCCATTAAGGGCCGGATAAATAAAGGCCAACAAAGTATATGCTTTGTAAAGTATGTTTTGATTAATTGTGACAACGAAATACGATTCTGTTTTCTTTTGAACTGATTGGTAACTTTTTGTAAAATTTGCAGCAGACAAGTGACAAGCTGAAGATGATACTAAATATATGGCAATCTGGCTACGGCGTTGTCTCGTTACATATATTTCACAGTATTATACCCGTAGAAGCTTATACCCGAGAAGGTTGTATGATTGAAGCAATGGGTAAGTCTTTGTTAGCACAATTGTTCTGAAAGCTCTAGCAAAGCTACGAAAATACTTTGGAAACTCAGGATAAGGGGAGCTTAAATTTTTCACCCCGTGAACGGCCATATGGCTCATTGATAAGCAACGTAAAACGTTATATTTTCAGGGGAAAGCGGTAGACATAATTGTTTTTATTCATTACAGAGGTTTTAATAATTAAGTTTATTTTTGAATTTAGTTTGATTTGCGTTACTTTCTTGCTTTCCATCTATTGTTTCATTGTATCAGCCAAAGTTCTGTTGGTTTAGAAATATTTTATATTGTGTTAGTTTTAGATTTAATGTGTTTGTTATTATGGTTCGTTAGGGCTGTTCAAGATTTGTATGGAAAAATGCTTCGTGTCCTCTCCCTAGAGTTGCCTAATGGTACCACGTATGGAAAGTCTTCTGTTATGATATATAACATACATAAATATTCATGTATATAACACAGAAATTTAAACTAATTTCCTGAATTTTCGAAAATTAGTGTTATTCTCTCAAAGATGACCGCTGATGTTATTTTATGATCTCTATTTAGATCTCTTTACTTACTATCTATTGCCTGGAATTTTTACAATGATCTGCATTGCAACACCGAGTACAGTAAGAACCTACCAATAAGAAACCTGTTTTTGAAAATTAGCCTGTCTGGTGTCTTAACATTTTATCAAGTAATAAAGAGTTTGGCGGATGCATGCTGCTAACAATATTATAGAAAAGCCATAGCAATGCTCCTCTATTATCTGAAATAATTCCCATCATTTAAATTAACTCTTAGCCAATTTTTAACAATAATAATTTGTTAATTTTTGCAAAAAATCAGCCTGTGGTTTCTTATAAGTCAGTTTCTTGTTGACGGGTTCTTACTGAAGTAGACTTGCCCCAAGTCAATTTCATGCCAAATCACAAATTTTTATTTCGTACTCAATATATCGAGGGAATATTGAGTAGCAGCAAGGCACACATCTGCAGTTAAAAATAATCCATTACTGTTTTGTTGTTTTTAGGTTTAACTCGACTCACAAATTTGAAAAAAGGAGAGTATTACGGACCAGTATCTTCGTGGAAAGTTAAGAAAAAAAGACATCTTGGAATCCACTTGCTGAAGAAAGCTCTGAAGATATTTTTAGTTGAAGGGGAGAAGCAAATAAAGGAGAAGGATTTATAATTGTGGATACATTAAAGGATTTCTATGCGTTTTGTAAGTATTTTTATTATGCGCTTGATAATCCTTAAATAAGATTCTATTTTGGTACAAAAAGACATAGAATGCAAAGTATAAGAAAGAAACATATTTTATATTCAGATTACATCATTCTCTCTACTAAAGATAATTGCACAGACAACATCACGGGTATAAAGATTGTAAATATTCGTAAATATATGGTATCCGTTGCGCTCATGAATAACTAATGACGCTTACCTACTTACATCTGGGCTGGGTCCACTTTGATAACATTGGCAGAAATCTATAAATTTACTTGTTATGCAGTGAAAATTTTACATTTAAGGAATTCATATAAATTGTGTGCAACAAGAACAGTTCGAATGAGAAAAATAAGAGAGATGGAAACGAATTATTGGTTATGTTTAAACCATATTTGGGTGACTTCATCAGCGGAAATTCTACAGAAAGTACTCAGAATTTGTTTCACTCGTTTGAAGAAATAACCAAAAATTGATTCTGGTACCAATCTTAAAAAAATACTTTTCGGCAACCATGGGAAAGATCAAATTAATTGTAAAAACAAGAAAAATCCAATTGCCATCTTGGTTCTGTGAAAATACCATTTACTTAATTGCAGCATAAAAACTCAATTCTTTTTGCTATGCTTTTCAATATCTTTATAATTCCGGCCAAAATTCTTTAAAATTTGCAACAACATCAAATGATGGGAATTAAGAAAAAACTAGATTTGTTTGGTGTTCCTCGTTTGGTGGCTGGTGTTTTTTGATGCTCTTCGTTTGGAGTTTAGATTTTCGTATCCCTTGATGAGAACATACAAAGAAATCAGTCTGTTTTTGGTTCTTATCTGTGAGCAACCTTTTCTAAAACAACAGTCTATAGGTTCTTATTTTCCTATGTTCTTGCATGTGGGGTTTTATTCTTGCATGTAAGGTCAAATTGACACTGTTTTTTTTTTCTGTTCAAATATTTTTATATGTTTGGTTTTGTTCCACTGGCAAAAAAGCAATTTTCAACGAGCATAGCGATGGTTATTGAAATAGTTGAAGCCACGCATCTATCTTAATAAATAAAGAGATAACGATTATGATCTTAAAAGTCATTATGAGCATGAAGATAATAACGATGTCAAATACTAAAGCATTTTATGTTAGAAATGTGTACATATTGAATGCGTTTTTGTGTATAGAGTTTGTTATTTAGGTTCGAGCTATTTTTGAAAGCATTGTTCTAGATATTTTAGATGCTTAAATGTTATTTAGCTACAGTTCATGTAGCTGACATGATGTATAATACATGTAATATATTTATTGAACATCATAAAATTCGTTTGGTAATTATTTGGAAATGTCGAGCCCACTTTTTAATAGATATTAAGCTACATTTGTCTGTCATAAATTCTCAAATTTTCTCGACTTACTTCCAGATAATGTTCACTGTTTCAGCACAAAAAATGGGCGAATGCTGCAGCACTTTTTCGGAAGGAAATATTTTCATCTGTTCCCTGTTTGCAAACATAATTTTTGGAGTCATCATATCATATCATTAGGCGAATTTTGATATTTTGAGGTGGCCATCACGGATAAAAAATATAAATAAATATAGTACCATAATGGAGTTGTTTCGTTCATGTTGCCAAAATGTAAAAAAGTGGATGATATTTGTTAACAAAAGTACCTTTTGATAGACACATTTTTCTTAAGAAACTAGTTTATAAGAAACCAGCACTGGAGCTGTTGGATAGTTTAGAAACTTTCAGTTCTCAACTAAAGAATCTGTATAAATTTTATTTTGTATTCATAGAAACTGAAGGGAAACTTTGACGTAATTTTGACAGTGCTGCAGGACGTTTTCCTGAGTTCAAAACGTAAAAGTGTATATTTCTGCCATGATGTTTTTCTATTATTGCTCAAGAAACATTGAGAAACCTTCACTGCTGAAGCGCTTTCTGAGGCTTCTTATTATTAAAAGATGTGTGTAGATACTTTTGTTGAAAAATATGATGCACTTGTTTAATCAAAACGTTTTCATTAAATTTTTCCATTTCCACCTGACAAGTTGGCTATTTTTGCAAACATTTAAAAAAAATATATTGAAAGTTTGATGTTTCTTAGCATCCCTAACAACAACAAAATTATGTTAACGTTTGATGTTATGTCTCGATTTCAATTTTCTGCCAGACACTAAAACAGACTGAAATGAAAGTTATGACATGGTAGATCAAATATGTATTAGATAGATTCACCTTCATATATAGATGGATGGATAGACCAAATTGTGGGTAGAGAGATGTACCAAAATTGTGTTGCTGCATTTGTTTCCATTAGTTCCTGTTTGAGTCACTGTTTATATTAATTATTTTTTAGTGAAATATTATTTTTGCATTCTCCCAAATTGGATGTTCATGAAAAATTTCACCGAAGATAATTTTGTTGCTTCTCTTTGCTGAATAAACTGTCGCTTCTGATAGTGTATGTATGCTACCAGAAAATTTATCGAAATGTTCCAAGTTATTTTTTTACTCATTTCTGGAAAAATATTGTTCTTTGTGTCTAGTTTTGTATGTCCCCAAAAGTCTTGTAGGGCATGCTTCAAGACTTGTGGGAAATTTTCAAATCCTAGTCAAGTCTTGTGGAAAATTTTTCAAATCTTATTGGAAAGACTGGGCTTTTGTATACTGTGTTTTGCTCAAAAATATTTCCTACAAAATTCCTACAAATTTTTATTCGTTACAAATTTGGCTTTGAAGCCAATATTTTTGAGCATATTGTTTTTGGTAGCAAAGATAGCAGTATTTTAAACACAGTTGGGTGACCGAACATGCTCTAATTATTCTTAGCACAGAAAAACCGAAGCATACATCATCTAATCTATAAAATCAAGTTTGTTAAATGGAACCTCAAATGGAATGAAAAGTTCGTCAATAGATTTGTAGCGAACCAATATTTTCAACACAGTTGGGTAACCAAAATTCTAATCTAATCAAGTTTGTTTAAATGGACCCCTATCTTCTTGAAATTTAACCCTATTTGGTCCGGGTAGATAATTTGATACTTTTGTCTGAAGGTCTTAAGGTGAATAGAATGGTGTTGTTTGTGAAACGATTAGCTAATTATCAATTAAATTAGATGTCTCTTTATTATTTTATTTATAACTACTTGCTAATAAAACATATATAGAAATTATATAATTATACTATTGTCATAAGGACCATAATTAATAAAGACATATAGACCATAATTATTCTATTATTTTGAAACAAATTAAATTTTAGGCAAAGTCGAGAAGTTTCACTTCCTTATTTCAAGTAGTTTAGATGATATCATTAATTGGGTTAAGAAAAATTTTTTTTAACACAGTTCTATATTATGCTGGCATATCCAGTTCTTTTTGTCTCTACGTACACTACGTACACTGATATATTATGCTGACATATCGTGCTCTTCTTGTCTCTATGTACACTGATGTGTGGTCTATACATCGGTGTGAGTACATATAGTGTTTTGTGGTCTATACATCTTGGAAGTGAGTTCAGGACATTAGAAGATGCATACATGAAGGCGATGAAAGATATACCATCCATGAGCGGTAGGAAATTTTATTGGTGTCCAAAATCCACCCCAAAAAAATGTCAAAATCCTAGTAGTAATCTTCAGATTCTGAAGAGCTTGAAGCAGTTGAGTTCTCTTCGACTTCGTAAATGTTTTCAAAATAAGCAGTTGAAGTGCTTGCTGAGTGAGTGAGTGAGGTATCGTATTTAACGTGCCTAGCCCGCGAAAGTCTCCAGATGATTTGTTTCCAGCAGGGGACACGGGTTTTACATAACCTTTCAGTTTCAGGCACATACACTTGCTATTCTCGCAAGGTATGGATTTCTGCGCCTGGGCGACTCCGGTCCTTCCTCTCGATGTGACCACACCTCGTGATTCCTTTTGCCTTTGCCTAGAATTACATAGAGTTAGCAACTCTCCTCGCACTTTCGCAGCAAGTATGACCTTGGTGGGATTTGGAAAATAAATTGTGCATTGTTTCTTCTTTGATTTCAATTTTTCATTTTTAGCCATTCTTTCTTGTGTTCTTTCTTTTTCCCGTAAAGGTAAAGAATGTAAGACTTTATTTGCAGATTTCACAGCATCATCTTGAAAGTGCCCTTTCTCAATTAAGTGTTGCAAAGCAGTCAAATGAAACCTGGGTTTCAATTTGGGATCTTGGGAAAGGCCTTCCATCCTTATTTTGAGATCTCCACTTGCAAAGATTCAAAGTCACATTTTGTATATGTGAGGATCTTTGTGACCTCTGAAGCCTTTGCCAATAATATTTTGTCCTTTCGTAACATTGATTTAGAATAGTTTTGCTTAGCCCGCTTTGCGTCTCTCTCAGAATCTGCAATGGGTACAATTCCCCTCGATATAAAATGCCCATTTGAGATGATTTTGGTCTGAGTTGATTCCAATTTGTCAATAAGAATGTTGTGATTCTCCAATTTTTTATCATAAAATTTTAGTTCACTGGCTTTCCATGGTTTTACGTCATTGTTACTATAAAATGGATGATCATTTTTCAATGACGCTGCGATTTATGCCCCTGACTTTATTTATGCATCTGTGTATTTCAAAGTTAGTATATGTGTTGACTCCTGTAATCGATAGTACCAATCTGTATTAAGGCGTCATGAATCTATATATCATTGTTATGAATCTTTATACAATTTGAAATATTCTTGAAACTTTGTATCTGCTTCGTTTTCTTGCATCCGCCTCTACCATAGTATCTTTTTATATAATATATATATATATGTATATATAGATGGGCATGAAAATTTTACAGCCTTTGCTGATGGGCCACGAAATTTTTTAGAGCCGCTTAGGATGGGCCACCAAAATTTAGGAGAAAATCCCATTTTTTAATCCAGCCCCCCTAGCAGGTACTTTATGACCGGTCCCTTATAATTCCTGGGGCATTTCCCTGACCGCCCCACGTGTAGTTATATATATTGAGGTTTCAGGTGGGGAGAAGTACAAATAGTAAACGATTTTATGTATGGATAAAGGAATTTGTGAATTTGAACAACGAACTAATTTCGTTCAATTTGCACCAAAGAAGCCCTGTTTGACATAATAGGGCGAAATATTAGCCATGTACATTTTGTTGAATTTGTCGTTTGTTTGGGTCGTTCCTTTCAATTTCGTTTCATCATTGGTGTCCCTGCAATAGACCCAAATATTTCATTGCTTTCTTCAAAAGCTATATACACCCCTATTTCATTTGTTAGCATTGAAAAAATGTGTTCATGTACAGCACAAAAACCTTTCATATGATTATAGATCTTTGAATTTAAATAGAAATGAATACAGTCGACTCCACTTATAGTCACTACGCTTATAGGCATACTTCGGTTATTATCACATCACCAGTTAATTCACCACTGTTCCCAAATTTACCTCTGGTCAAAAAGCACTTAAAATTAACTCCGCTTAAAGTCCCACTCCGCTTATAGACCTTATCAGTGGCGGCGCCACGGGGGGGGGGGGGGGCAGTTATCACCAGGATCGATTTTGTAATTCGTC
>JAYJMH010051858.1:0-13475 GCA_036873815.1 Phacellophora camtschatica | reverse complement strand
TCGCTTTCAAAATAATTTGATGTTTTTGGCCCTACCGGTTTCGAGGTACAAGCCACCAAACGGGTGAACTTTATTTTAAGACACCCGATACACAAATTTGATTTAAGTTCAACGTCGAATTGATTCAAGTTCGAACTGATATATAATCCGCCAAACCATTCTTATTAGAACTTAACAAAACCCAGATAATTCGAAATTTTCACTAATTTATGCGAAGAGAACAATTCCGTGGTATAAAGAGTTTTTCTTGCAAACCGAAGGGCAGGGCTGTCCCGGTTATTGCTGTTTTCATGTGCATGTGCAGAAACCTAATAATACCCAAAAACCATGTTTTGTTGTCACCTCAAATCACACTATCATGCTTGAAGACGCAAGCTTTTATTTGACAAAAGTCCCCCTTGTTGGCCCATTATCGGTTCTGGGAGCTGTGAGAAAATATATTCCCGCAGGGGGGCACATCCTAATGTCCTAAAGTATGGGTACGGGTGTGTGCACCCTATAAAGATGGGTTTGAAGGCAGGACAATTTCCAAACGTTGGTACGATCTTACAAAAATTCATAAATGTTGGGTTAAATATATTAACTTGCTCCTTAAAACAAGGTTTTATCAAGAAATTGGATTCGCGTTTTGAAAAATTTGATAAACCCTTGTGCATCAATCAAATTTTGGTGGGTTTTCAAACACTGAAACGTTTTTACGGTGTGCACTAGATACTTTAACGTCCGCGGAACGAGCTATCCCCAGATATATGACAAATAATTTTCGCTCTTAAAATGCACATTTCAAAAATTATTTATTATTTATCATGTATCTGGGGATAGCAGGCGTGGACGTTAAGTCTATATGATCTGGTACCTGCCCGTTTTTACTTATCCGGTATACTACGTAGAATTAATTCAGCTACATTGCCGACAAGACGAGAAAGAGGGCATTATATTTTCATAACATACGGTTTAATCATGTACAAAATAAGATTAATAATAATTTTTCATTTGCTAATTATATAAACATCCCAATCAAGACTAGTTCTAACTCATTCTGAAATATAATTTGCAAAAAAATAAACGAATACTTAGCTCTGACATTATGGTGTCTTTCCGTATAGATACGATTCCTAATACTGCAAATACTAAGAAACTGGTGCGGATTTTATTTCGTAAAAATGTTAGGAGGTCCGTGCGGCTACAAATATAAAATTTCACTCAAAACGACGTCCGCACTGGATCTGTCTAGAACCGAAAATGAAAATCAATTTGAAGGAAAGACATTCATTTCCAGTCCATGTTTTAACATTAAAACATATGGCTGCTCAAATACCGACTTGGGAGTTTGATGAGAGAATCTTTTCCAATTTTCAACTTCCAAGTCGCCATTAAAGCAAACAGGTGGCTTTGATGTCAAAAAATGGACTGGAAATAAATGTTTTTCTTTTCCAAATTGACATGAAAGACAACGCATTAGGGAACTTTTAATTTCAAGTTTTGGACTAGTAAAAGTGGTCGTAGATGACTGGATGATATCCCAAACTGTACGTTTGCTCTTAGGACGCCGTTTTGAGCACAATTTTAGATTTCTAGTCCCGCAAATTTCGAGCTTAGTTTTTACTTATCCGATATATGTCCTCGACCTCCCCAAATCAAGGTTCAAAGTACAAAGAAATTATGGAGTTTGATAAGCTTAATCGCATGCAATAAGAACTCAAATCCCATTGTAACATGCAGCAACAATTTTTTTTAAGTAAGTAGCTTACAAGTGTAGCTGCATTTCAAATATTACTAAAGTTTTGGTCAAACGTGGCCAACATTTTGTCGAAAACTGAAACTGAAATTTTTTTAAAAGTCTGTCAATGTTCGTTTAAAGGGTGGCCAAAGGCACAGAACATTCCATTGAACACCTCGATAAGCAAAAAAAAAATGCACCTTCGCAGGAACATTCAAAGTAGTTCAAAATTTTAATAAAATTAGATAAAAATAATTCAGACACAAAAAGGAGTTGAAACAATTGTACTGTATAACTAACAGTAAACAAGTTTAATCTAAAATAAAATAAAATTGTTTGACAAAATGTTCGGCAGGGTGATCAAACACATCCAACATTTCACCGAGCATTGAGAAGAATGGAAAAGTTCGGTGATGGCTTTGAAGTTCATAAAACAACGTCGAACATCATCCATCGTGTTTTAATCACCGAGCAAGGTGGTCAAAGGCATCGAATTTAAAAAGTCAATGTTGAATATTGTTTGGTGAAATGTTGGACACGTTTGACCGGGGTTTAATTTTTATTCAGAAATAAAAAAATAATTCATCATTTTCTGAACCCTGGTCAGTCTAATTATAGCTGTTCGGGAACGTTTTGAGAATTATTTGTAGTACCACCACGCCTTTATATTTCTATGTGGATACTGCTAAAATTGTATGACTTAAGGTGATAGTACGATTTCAACATTTCAAATACGTTATTCATTTCATGATTCAGACACTGCACATTTTATGGGGTTGTATGTTACCAAATCGAAATAATATAAATGAGAAAATGCAAAGTAATCAAATACCAAAAAAGTTGAGCAATTTTTAAAAGGAGTGTATAGAAGTTTCTAGAACACGAAAATGCGTAAAGAATAAATTAGTTAAAAAGTTGTAGCAATGGGATAATAGTTTTCTTTCCAAAATAGCAAAGATAGGGAATATTCACGCAAATATGTTTTGCTCACTTTTTGCATAATCCTTAAAGCAAAACTTTTGCTTGTGTTGATGATTGATTTCCTAGAAATAACCTAACAGATAGACGATTACAAACTAGACCTGTGGCGGCGTGCCTCTAAAAATCTTACTCTTTTGGGCTCCTGAAGTTAAAGTGGAATAAAAAATTACCAGAATTGTCTGCGTATTTAATCTTGGCTATTTAAAGCTAGTTTTTCATCTTGTTTCGATAAAGCTAGTTTTGTTATGACTTGCATAGCTTGTTTCGTATTAATATCTTTGTATCCAGATTCTATAATGCCTAATATCGCCTCTTATCACAGGAATCGAAATTCTCTCAGAACCGATATAAAAGGACGTGAGGAGGCAAGTGTTTTTAGAAATGGGCGATTTTTGACGTTCTAAAGGACACGGTCTCAAAACATTTTCCTTCGGGCCAAGTCTCCTCACCCATATTTTATCTCGCTCCGCTCGGTGTTTAGCTCCACCACTTTGGAGGTGCTCTGCGGTCGCTGGGCCCCTTTTCGACAAAATTTCCCAGGCCCTTTGCATTTGCCTCGCCATTCCTGAATCAAATTATTTACTGTAGCGAGACAGAAAATGAATCCAATTCTCAAAACAGACACGAAACGGTGTTAAGCGGGTATATGTATTAATTAATTTGCAGTATGAAACTAAAATAGAACGAGGAAAACAGCTTAATATATGCCAGGTACCTCACTTGTATATAAAAACTGTGCCGACTGACTGCCAAAGTATTTCACGTGTATAGTTGATAACAAAGCATTTTGTTTGGGTTCCTGTTTAACAGTTTTGGAAGATTCGAATATGAAAAACCAAGATCGAGGAACACATCAGCGTAAATAAAGTAACCGAAACGCAGCAGGTTAGCAAACATATATATGCTACTTCTAATGATGATATTATATGAGATCATTTACCCATATGGTAAATGAGATACCTATGAGATACCAATATGAGATCCCTTGTTGTCACCACATCTGCCTGACCGATTTGACGTGATACCATTGAATTCACAGAATGGACTTTCCAGAAATGCTTGCAATTCATTTCGAAATCCAAAGAAATACATTATTTTCATTTGCATTATTTGGGTACCTCAGGATCATTGCAGAAAGTTCAGTAATGTCTCCAAATCTAAGTTAATCTTTCGGGCATTTTTCTGCGTTATTTTTACGGCCAAATACCACACAGAATTTACAGAATAGCCTAACAAACGGCAGAACCATATTTAGTTCACTCAGTATGCGAGAAACACGCAACAGCAGCCCTTGGAACGGAGTTGCATTGAACATATAACTATATATGTAAATTTATAAAAAGTAATTGATTCAATAATTATAAGATGATATGTTTACCTCGTGATAGTTCAAAATTTTCTGAATTATTGAAAAAGATTCGGACCATTCTCCGAAGGTAAATTACTTTAGAAGTTCGGGTTACATGCAGATGTATTGAAAGTTTTGGCAAAGACAAATTTAAATTTTGGGTGAAACAGGTTTCAGACATAAGACAAAGGATATTAGAACACGTATGACCTGTCTTGCTTGAAAATTTATTGCTACATAACAAAGCAAAATACTTAAACAAGCCAAGCTAAAGAGCTCTTTAGATGTACCTTGATCAGCTAAAAACTTTCGAAGCTCAAATGATCTTCGAGAGATTTTCAATGACTGCTAAAAGACCAAAATATCTGTCTTGCTTGTAAAATTCCTTCTGCTGATACATCAAAACAACGGCTTAACAGATAGAAAAGCACTTTGAAAAGATGTTCTTTGTTACTATATTACTTAATCAAGATAATGGCACAACAAACCAAAGTGCTTATAAAATCTCAAAAGCTCTTTAAAAAGATGTTCGTTCATGAGACGAAAAAAGACGAGAATGCGCATGCTTTCTCTCTTGGAGGTGAAATTCCTTGTCACGTTAAAACAATGGCATAACATAAGGTACCTATAAAAGCTTTTCAAAAAGGAGTCCCTAAATAAATAAGCTAAAAACAGTTAATGCACCGACTTGGTAGCTTAAATTTTCTCAGGCATCGTTATGAGAAAAACGTTTTTCCAAATTGAACGAATCTGGTTTGGGCACAAATTACCAACCCATTCAAAACCAGGTTAATGTCCAAAAAGCCACGATCATAAGTTCGAACTTGAAGAATTCAACCGACTTCACTGTCATTTTCTGCTCCCCGAACAACGACGCCTGCAACGTCGAATTTCTGCGTCGCAAAATAAAACCTTCGCAACAGCGACAAGTGAATGGTACTGAATCGCCTTTTGCCGTTGTCTTCTGTATGTGTTATTATTCGCTGCACAAGCTCCTCCGCAGCAAATCAACGGCAAAAATAAGAATTTTAGTCCATAATACAAGATAACCAATGAAAAGAATAAACACAAGACAACATTTCATGGTGAATTGACGTTGAAAATTAGTAATGAGCTGCAGGGGAGCGTGATTAGTTGCATACCGTAAATCCTCGAATTACGCATATCCCACAGAGGGCTAATTTGAGGATTTACGGTATCTTTGCTAATCACCAGACGGCAAAGAAATGATTGGTGTATGTGTGTGAATGAAATCGAATCTTCGCTTTAGCTTCAAATTTCTATACCAGATAGATACCAGATCATTCAAGATCATTCTGTCTGCTCTATGAAAACAACGTCACGGAAAAGGAATCACTGATTAGTCGCGAAGAGTCGATCACGCGAATCATCGATTGATCATCAGGTTTTTTGATCACAACACATTGGTGGCTATCTTCACAAACAAAGTCGAAAACGTTCAAGTCATACATACCAGGACTGACAGCAGCGGCCCTGAATTCAATGTTTTGTTTGGAACATGGTTGCAAACGAAGTCTCGTAGTTGCTTTGCCAACCCAATTGTTGATGTTTTTCAACAGTTTGTCGTCGCGTGAGTTAATGTGGGAGGATTCATCGAGGAGCATCACTGAACTAAGCATGGCAGTCTCGGTTTTGTCGCTTCCATCAACGGAATCATCGCTAGAAATGATTCAATGAGGAAATATCAACCAGTGAGTTAAGATTCAGTAATAAAGCAAAAACAAAAAATCGTGCATCCATTAGTCTAATAACTGCTATCGAAAGCTACAGTTAAATGCCGCTAACTCGAACTCTCAAGGGGAATTAACATTTGATCAAGATAGCAAGTCTTCGCAACAACCGTACCTGAATCAACAATATAAGTTCTTAAAGGATATAGCATCGTTATCTCACGCTAACTCTCAAGGGGAATTAATCTTTGTTCGAGATAGCGAGTTAACCGAAGATAAATCAACACTAAACTGATTAAAGCCTAGGCCAAACGATCCCATATTTTCGCCAACATTTAACCAACATTTCACCAACATTTCATCCAACATTTGTTGGCTATTGTTGGACGATAATGGAGAGGTGGTTGAACGAATCAACAAGCTCGCCAACATTTCATCCAACATTTGATGACTTTTGCATTTGAGATCTGGGGCTAAGTTTCACCCGTGTGGCAAACCAGCCAATATCAAAAAATTAATCCGCGATAATCCATGATAATCCGCGAATAATGATGTTAGGTTGCCCAACGGACGTAAAAATTTCGGACAAATATTTTCGGACAAAATTCTGCAATTTTGATTGTTATAATTAAAACTATTTTGATAAAACAATGGGTAGAAAAATTTCGGACAGGAAAATTTTCGGACAACATTGCTTTGTCCGAAATTATAACCGTCCGAACTTTTTCGCAGTTATTGTAGCTAGACTACCAATTTTCCATTATTAACATTACAACAAAACTGCAGCAATTTTCAATCAACGTTTGCATTTTCTTATATAAAGGTAAATTAACGGAAACAAAGAGGAGGATTGCGTAATAGCTGAAAAAAAAGATGCCTGCACACTATTCTTTTGTTTGAGAGCCAATGGTGTTAAGCATTAATTTCCTGCGGCATGCAAATGTGCATTTTGAAGTTCCATTTTGATCAATTTGAAAATTAACAAACAAAAATAAGACATGAACTTTTCAGTAAAGCTATCAAAGAAGTTTGATTCTGTATGATGCCTGAATTGACACCCGAAGCCTCTGCTGCCAGAAGTGACGCAAAACACAATCCATGAGAAAACACAAGAAAACAAGGAAGCTTTTTCTCTTTCAGCCCATGAAGGGCCGTATGGCTGGCTCATTGCTAAACAAGGTATAATGTCACATTTTCAAGGTAAGTGCAGACAATGTTCTATTAATTTAAGATAATTCAACGCATGTCACCTCTTGAATTAAGTTGGGTAATTTAGAAAGGATTTTCCTATCAAATGAAATAACTTCGGACGTGAAAAGGTTATAATGAGTTTAGTAACATACCTTGGTTCAATGAAATTCTTTGGCTCGATCAGAATCGTGGTTTCTTCATCGAGCGGGTTAGATATTGATAACGAAACAATTATCTCGCAAATCCTGGTTTAAAAAAGAGTACAAAAATTACAATCCAGATTACACGCATTAAACTCCCGGTTGGTTCAAAAAACCTTACCCACGTTTGCACAGCTGCTATAGAACCTTAGACTTGATAATTTTGTTCTTGCTTGACGCAAATGAATGTAAGAAACTGAAACAGTCCCTAAGCTGAAGCTGAGCTACACTAAGGCAGACTGCAGCAGCAGAAATCCTACGTACGCTTTTGTGTTTATGCGTTTTTGAGCATAAATCAGTGATTATCGAGTAGATTTCGATAAACAAAGTATCATAACCTCTTATACTACATTCGTGGCAAAACGAAATTATCAAAACTAAAGCGCCTGCACCTCTTAAAGCTTTTTGGGACACGCGGTACCTTGTTAGTGACTACATTTTTACTTCCATTTATCTAAAAGACATTTTTGTGATTTAATTAGTGCACCAGTCTATCTTAAACTACACATGATCATACACATAACAAAAAGAAGAAAAAAGCAAAGCATTACAAAAGAATTTAAGAGAAGAACTCTAGTGGAGAGCCATCCAATCTATTTGCTTTTGTTATTCTAAATGTGTTGGTACGATTAGAATAAATTTGGGGGTCTTCAATTGAAAAAACATATAACGTTGTTTCGAATTAGGTTAAAATTCTGTCAGTCCAACAAATTATCATTTAAAACTGTACCGGCATGATATTATCTATTTTAGCTAAACCCATGGTTTCTTAAAATTAAAGCGAAACAAATTTTCGAAAGTGAAAATCTTTTTCATTCCCAGGAGGGGGGCAGTAAAACCTGACTTGGGTAGGGAGGCGTGTTCTATATTTTTGGGTCTGTGATTTCGATTCGATAATATATTTTTGCATTCAATCAAATCGAGATAAACACAAGACAGAAAAATGCGTGGTTTTGTGTTGTGATTTGCTTGGCTGCACTGAAGGACGCTTAATCTATTCTTTAGGGTGACATATCGCATTGTCATGTTCAGCCGTGAATCTTTGGATTTATAATTATCTCAGCAACCAGGATGGCGATAACGTCACATAAATTAAATTTTGCTGATGTCCGCATAATGTTAAAACTATGCATATCAAATAAAGGAACTTCTCGACGTCAATTGAATGATGCATGTTTGAAAGAAATCGGACAAGAGGCAAAGGAGTTAATTGCGTATTCTTTTTCTATTGTTTTACCATCTTCCAAATGAGGTCTAATTATGGTCAAATGATAGATTATAATAAAATATAAACTTGTTTATATCAGTAGCTAATTAAAGTTTAGGAAAAGTCAGAAAGTTAAAGCTTTGTCATTTTTGTCGTTTATGAGCTACATTCAATGATGAACTGGGGGGGGGGCAATAATTCCCCCGGTGAAAATAGGGTAAAATGAATCTTTTATCTTCTAACAAACCTTTTCTTTTGAAAATTGTGCTCAACAACTGGTGCGTGAAGCATCGATATTTCAACAGGATGTTGTATGGCAGTCTCCATTCCAGTTTGGCCACGTTTGCGACCATCAATAATATCATATTCTGAGGATGGAATAACTGGAGGCAACGTTTGTCTTTGGGCCTACAAATTTAAGAAAGTTACAGGTTTATTTAATTTAGCTTCGTAGTGTTTTGCGTTATTTTCAATGAATTAAAACAAGAAAACCTGAAAAATAGACTTAAGAAACATTTGATAAACAATGTAAAACTTCATATTTTCAGGAGCCAAATGCGGGCAGAACTTTATATTAATTTCAAATGTGCTACCCCTGAAAAATAAAACTTGCATAGGATTTGCCTGTTTAGTAGAAATAGATCCGGGCGTGAAAGGGTTAAGAACTGGCAAAACAGATTAGGTGGGATAAAAGTATTAACAATAGCACCAATATTGCAGATTTGCGAAAATTCGACTTTCGTTTGGTCATTTTGCAGACATGCCCAAGTCTATTTCGTTAAATCAGTAAACAAATTAAAGTAAGAGAAAAATATGTTCATGCGGAGGAAAACTCCCCCGCGGAGGAGAAAACGAGGAAAGAGGATATTTTCTCAGCAGGAACATATTTTCAGCTCACTTTAATCTTTTTTACCGATTCAACAAATTACACTTAGAGAAATTCTAGTCATTTTGTGTACTTGTTGCATTCAGCTGTGTTCCTTGTAAACAGGTCTTTTACTTAAAAATACGTGTACTGATGGGTATCGATTGCATTAAAAGACACATTATAAAAGCCCAAGCTCTAAAAGTGTTGTTGGCACAAGTGGCGGGCAAAATAGCAAAACAATAAAAATAAAACATAGCTATATAATAACCCTTAGGTTTAACTACCTAGCAGAAATGAAAACCTGTACAAATAGGGTTAACTGGGATACGATTCTGCTGCCCCATATATTAGGAAGTGTTAATTTACGGTGTTAATAAGGTAATATTATCATTATTACTATTATTGTTATATTTCCATGTTAATACTCAGCTCCAGGCATCACACGAGGAAACTAAAAACAGCAACACAACATAGCAACGTTTGAAGCAGCAAGATATAAAACAAATGTCGAGCAGAAAATTAGACATAAGCAAGTTGATAGTACTCTGTGTACCAGGTAGCATTTACTTAGGTTTTCCTCATAAAATATGATGTTACAGAACAAACAAACTGATTCAAATTTTCATCACAGTTTCCAGGAATATGTGCTTTTTGTTTCACATTAGCATACTAGATATGTAGCATGTTATTACACAGACGAAAACTCACAAACTCATTCTACCTTGCGAGTTCTCCATCTGTGATTCAGTTTAACTGTAGGCAAGGTAAGGTTAATTTGCCCACCGCGGAGCAAAATTTTTACACTTTATTACAAACGTCATAGTTTCCAAGATGATAGATAACAATAAAAAATAAAATGTTACCCTTTATATGCAAACATTGTCAGGTCCTTTAGAATTTGCTTAAACTTAAAATTGTGGTATTTGTTCCATTTTCCATTTTCATGCATGCTCTTATAACGGGTGACATAAAACACAATTTCCCTTTTTGGCAGGTTATATAAAACCAGGCTATTGGCTGATTTGAAGGGATTCAAACATTGTTTCAAAGCTGAAACATTAACTTGGATATTTCATATTTCTCGGGATTTTTCTGATGTTTAAAAAGATTCGAATATGCAGATTTTATGAAAAGAGGCATCAAATCGGTCAATCCTCCTATTTTATATATAAACCTGTCAAAGAGGAAACTCTTTATTGGGTCACCCAGTAGAAGAAAAACGGTAGTTCGCAGTAACAGTCCTTGCGAAGACAACAAAAGGCCTAGCCTACGCCAGCTACAGTCTAATGGCGTTCTTCACCATATATTTCTTTCTCATATATGACTAAAAAAGGCTTCTTGCCATACGTGACTTTTTAGGCCCAAAAACTGTGAGCTGTAAAAAACACTACAGCCATCTTGGAACATTTCTGATGTCCAAATTTCAGGCGAAAAGCTGTGTGAACAAGGCAGACATTGCAACACAGGGCAGCAACTTCCAACCTTTAAAAAACGCTGGGCAGAAGAGCCATATATAAACAATAGGAAAAATAGGAAAAATAGGTAAAACGAGGCCAAAACGTTTTGTTACAATGTTTTGTTTCTAAAAATGAACATTGTGGGTCAATCACGTTGGTGAATATCGAGGCAGCAAAGGAAACAATGGACTGAAGCATGAAGAAAGAAAATAAATTTGTCTCCTCTAAATCTCTCATAGCTTCATCTCCACTTGTTCCTCGTTCCATGAATAAAAAATGAAAAACTTACAAATGTTGGTGGTATTCCAATAGTGTCTAATACGCCAGTGTGCGTCTGTCCATAGATAATATGCCTCACGCAAGAATCGTCAATGTAAGATGTCTGAAAAGAATAATACCTGGATATATACAACCGGAAATACAAGGAAGTTAATGCTGTCACCTTACATCGAAGAAATCTGCAAATACTTGCAGGAAAAAGCCCGCACAGGAACTGCTTTTTTCAACTCAGGATGACCAGGTATTTAAAAATCTGTAATTTTCAAAAATAGGCCGAGCAGTTTCTTATAAAACCAGACTAACCACAACTACAATCTATCCAAGATAAACAACGAGGAACAACAAGGAAGAAAAGTGCAGCTGTTTATCTAACCTTCACAAAATTGACATTACATTACAATGCTAGCGATGTTCGTCCACTTTTTGGGGGTTCCTGTAAAAATTTTTACAGAAATTCTTCTCAAATTTTAGGTTAAATTTAAATTTAGAAGAAACTAGATAAATCTCAGGTAAGTCATTTTCGTATATTTTGATATTTAATGACAAAAATGGCAGGCTAAAGTGCTTATACGTTAGTTGCTTCTGTGCGGGTTTTTACTGTATCAACTTGGTCATTTAAGAGTTTCTTCCGTCCAATACTAACCTTTCACAGCACTAATCATCATGCTCAATTTTGACTTTAACACATTGTTAACATCAAAATTGCAAATCATTGCGTATCCATATGTACTACATATCCTTACTTGTTTTTGTTAGATTTAGTCTTGCATTTCATTATAAAGTTTAGTTCACGGCCCAGGCCAGTTAATTAAGCGTTTGCTTTTTTCTGGATCGTCTAGCTTGCATGATCTTCACAATATATATTGTATTTGAATAAAATTTGAACAACAGTTTATTCTATTAATAAAATTGATTAATCGATTGATTGATTATGATTGATTGATTTCAGCAATCAGTTCACCCAGGTAAAACAGCACTGCAATCCGACGTTCAGTGCAATCAGCCTCCTGGTGCAATCAAACGAAATTTGTGTGTTTGATTGTGCCATCTGTTGTGAAATCATACGTGCAATCAAACCTACTTTACTATTCTTATTGTACAATCAGACATCAATGCATTTGATTGCGCAAGAAAGATAATCGTGCGCATTTAATTGTACGTCTGATTTTCCAACATCTTTGTCTTATTTCATGTTTGATTTCACGTGTGATTGCACGTCGGATGCAGTACTATTTTACCTGCGTCAAACAGTCTATATTGCTTTATGATGCCTTACAAAAACTCTCCCTTCATTGGGTTAAACATAATTCAACAAAACCAAGTTCATACCTGCCAGAAAATGACAAGACCAATTCTTGCTGAAGTTGGTTGATTCGAATCAAAAATTCTGACTGCTGATGGTGATCTACTGTAGAAATCAATCGCTGGAGACTTTGCTCCATCAATCTATAACAAAAAGACAAAAAGAAAAATTATGTGGATCGTAATCAATAAAATCTCTGCTATTAATACACTTACATTTTGCACCAAACTATAATCTCAGCTCGTTGCTCCAGGAAGACGCGGCAAGAGATTCAGCTCTGAACACAACAATCCATTACTTTAAAGAATATACTTCACACCTTTCAACGCAACAAAGCAAATCACAATAAACAAAACCAGAAAGTTTCGTTCCCTGTGTTGCTTTGATTTGATTTGAGTGAGTTCACTCAAAAATGTGAAAGGCAAAAAATAATTTTTTAACACAAAAGATTTAGTACTGAACATATTTCACACCTTTCAACGCAATCAAGCAAATCACAAAAATAGATTCGCTCACTGTGTCTATTTCGCTTTGAGTGAGTGCATTTCAAACCGTGGAATATGTTCTTCCCAATTGTAAATCGCATTTTATTGTGCGAGGACTCTTTCCAGTGTTTTGGAAAGTTCCATACATTTCATTATAAAATAAAATTTATGATTCAATGCATAAATATTTCTTCGTTACAATGCATAAATATTTCACCATGCAAAAAGAAATTCCAGCAAGAGTCGATCAAGTGTGGCGGCACGGGAGCACATCTCCCAAGAAATGTTCTTCTGTATATTTTTTTAACCAGGAAGTATTTTTGACGATGTTAAGTTTTTGTAAAAATTTAATAAAAAAGGTAAATCCTGATTCAAAATGTGGTTACTTCTGAAAGAAAATGTACATGCAACTGTTTCAGATTATTAAAAAAATTGCAAAATTCAGGAAATTCCCCGGGACTTTTTGCCAAAAAATTAAATGCTCCCAAGAACAAAAATAATTTACTGATCTCTGAATACTAGACTCACCATCCTGTCGCTAAACGATATGTGAGATACTGTAGGATGACTTTGGTCGTTCCAATGATCTGGTAAGCAAATTTTAAAACATTATGGCTGCTAAATATATACATTATTCACTCTTTCCCATCCGAACTTATTTCAAATTTACAGATTCACGGATTTAGTAGAGCTGCACAGATTCACGGATTTAGTAGAGCTGCACAGATTCACGGATTTAGTAGAG
>JAYJMH010051847.1:0-13479 GCA_036873815.1 Phacellophora camtschatica | reverse complement strand
AGTTTGTTAGTTTGTTAGTTTGTTAGTTTGTTAGTTTGTTAGTTTGTTAGTTTGTTAGTTTGTTAGTTTGTTAGTTTGTTAGTTTTAGTTAGGTAAACCCACATATTTTCGCAGGGGTTTTCTAAATCAAATTGGAGATTGTTTTGAATATCTAATTTGATATTTTGTTTACATAAATACCGACACCACCTATATTTCCACCTATATGTTTAGGGATTATAGGATGAAAAACATAATTGTTTAATAAAAAGTTATCTAACAAACATATGTTAGTTACATTGATTTCAGTCAACAAATACAGTCAAAACATATTTTAAATTCGTTCTGCAAGTTGACCATTTCAGATGAATACTTGTTTAGACTCTGTATGTCCAAATGGAAAACTTTTTCAAAAATGTTTATAATTTATTAATTGAATCAATCGTGTCATATTCATCTTTGATTTTACTCAAAAACAATTGAAGAAAAATTATTAAAAATATGCATAGACAGCAACTGAATGACAATCAACATTTTTTAACATGAAATTTCGTCACCATGATAACATGATAGTTACCACATCTCTCAAATAAAAATTCAAAAGATCTCGATATTCAGTGAATTGTGTGAGAAATTTTTATTACATAATTTTAAAAATTTTAACAAGTTTAATGGTGAATATACACATTCAAAAAATTATTTACTACAAGAACTGATATGAAATTAAATTGCTAAAAACAAACAAAAGGAGTGTGGTAAATAGTTAGTTCCTTGCTGTGGCAATGTTATCAAACTGTCAGAAGTTTCTTCACAGCTTAAATTGCTGTACTGACCAAATTTCATTGACTATGCTTCAATAACTTTTGAGTAATCGCTGAATTTATGTTTTGTTAATTTCAAAATGCTAACATATTACGTCACAAACTTGCAAATTCAATTAATTCACTTACCGTTCTCAAAATCATTGCAGGAATAAATTTAAGACGATTTTGGATCGCTTTGAAAAGAGAAATTGAATTTAGAAACAAACTTACTATCTTCATGTGTTATATCTTCAGAAGAATTACTCCAACTACCGAGTATCATACCACCTTTAGTGCTGGCAGAAACCTTTAATAAAAAAAGAAGACAATTTAAATAATCTTTGTTTTTCATCAATAATGACTAATCCATAACATAGAGCACTTTTAATGACCATCAGTTGAATTTTATTAAGATTTTAGGAATGAAATGTTATGTAACAATTGCACCAAAATTCGTTAAACAATGTTCTTTCTACAATACTCCATGCTGAAACCAACTCCAGCATGGAAACTGATTGAAATACAAAACAAAACATGGCCTGAAAAGAAGACAATTAAAACTACAACCTTCGTTTGCAAATGACACTTGATGTTACCTGGAACTCGTAAGTCGTATAAGGCTCCAAACGATTGAAAGTCTTTTCCAATAAACTTTTATCAACTGATATTTGACTGTAATTAGAGCCAGATTTCTTTCTGTATCTAATTTTGTAATCATGAAGTTTTCCATTCAAAATTGATGGCTGGCTCCAAGTGACTTTAATACTTGTGGATGAAACTGCTAAAACTGTAGTTTTCGGAGGAGCTGATGCAGCTGCAAAAAATAGCAAATAATTTAGCCTATTTACATCAATGTATGTTTATTGGTATACCAGATGAGTGAAATTTGAAATTTGAAATTGGAAATGTTGCTCGTGGCGGTCAACAATGTTGCCGAGTTTAACCATGTCTTCTATGGCTCAAAAGCATGTTTTTCAAGCTGTGATCAAGTCATCGGTCATACATGTGATAGAAATGGTGACAGTTTCTGCAATTAGTGTGGATATTCCGTGATAGCTGAGAAATATAATCTTCAAGATTGGTAAAATATATTATTTTTGAGATTTTTCAAACGTCGATCTTTGGGATACCGGCACAACTCTTTTATGAATGAAATAAGCAAATAACTATTCAAATATACGTAATTTGCCGTCTCTTAATTCTCTTGCCGTTCTCAAAATTATTGCAGAAATGATGTTAAGAGGATTTTAGGCCATTTGGAAAGAGAATTGAATTTAGAAACGAATTTACCATCTTCATGCGTTATATCTTCAGATGAATTACTCCAACTACCGAATATCATACCACCTTTAGTGCTGGCAGAAACCTTTAATAAGAAAAGAAAACAATTTAAATAATCTTTGTTTTTCATCCATAATGACTAACCCATAACATAGAGCACTTTTAATGACCATCAGTTGCATTTTATTAAGATTTTTTACAATAAAATGTTACGTTGGAAGTGCACCAAAATTCGTTAAACAATGTCCTTTCTACAATACTACATGCTGAAATCAATTTTAGCATGGAAACTGATTGAAATACAAAACAAAACAAGGCCTGAAAAGAAGAAAATTAGAACTACAACCTTCGTTTACAAATGACACTCGATGTTACCTGGAACTCGTAAGTCGTATAAGGCTCTAAACGTTCAAATGTCTTTTCCAATAGACTTTTATCAACTGATATTTGACTGTATTTAGAGCCAGATTTCTTTCTGTATCTAATTTTGTAATCATGAAGTTTTCCATTCAAAGTTGATGGCTGGCTCCAAGTAACTCTAATACTTGTGGATGAAACTGCTAAAGTTGTAGGTTTCGGAGGAGCTGATGCAGCTGTAATGAATAGAAAATCTTTTAACATATTAAAGTGTCTGTCTGATTATTTGTATACCCCGAACATGAAAAAATGTGTGTCACAGTGTGTTGCCGAACTCTTTGTCACTGCAATGTGAAATCACTAGTTGGTATAAGATTTTTGGATATTTCTGCGACAAGAACTCAAACTCGAATGAAAAGGAATATTGTTGGTGCTCTGCATTTTTCTTGGTCGTTCTTTGTTCATTCCCAGTTATTTATCAGTGTTCAGTCATGATTCATTCTGACTTCTAATTTGTTATGTTCCCAGTCCTTTTTATACGCACCTTTCCGAATTTTTGTGAGGTGAGACTGTTGTTTTGAATTTCATAAACATTTTCACGTTCCATTTTTGTTTTGCAAATTGGCTGAAAAGACTTACGAAACCCTTGAACTCCTGCTCTGCAGTGAAAAAGAATCAAAATCGCCTAAATTTGCATGGTATTCAGGCCTCGAAAAAACAAACTCAGATAAATTAAATAAATTAAAATTGCTCTTAGAAATCGGTGAATATCTAGACAAAAGCATTGATATAACATCCAAAGAGGATAATTTTTTGGAGTTTGCTTGCATGCTTACATTTCTTTAGATGAGGGTCAATTAAGCCCAACTGTTGAGGGATGTGATAATCCCAGGACTAGAGATGTGGAGCCAGGATTAGATCCTGGGGACAGGAATTCATACCCCAATGATGTCACTGAAATAATTGAGGCAGAAGTTTAAACAAAAGCTACTGGTGGCATAGAAGAAATAAAAAAGAAGCACGAATCTAGAAAAAAAGAAGTTAGAAAATCAACGACGGTAGTTTAAGAGATTCGTGGGCACCCTGGGGGAAATATATTTTACACAGGAAAAATTACAGATCAAAAGTTGATTTGGAAAATGCTGGTTCAACATAATGCGAGTTTGTTGTTAAGAAGCGAATTAAAAATTCAAGGCCAAATTGGCGAGCAAGGAAAAAGTGACCATCTCATTTCTCTGTCGAGACAAACTGACAGTGCTGTCGAAATAGAGTATTCCCCAGAAGAGGTAATCGAAGCAATGATCAAGTGAATAAGACCACAATCACAATTACGGAGTTATATTGAAACACTGAGAAATCTTACACTTGCAAGACCAAGAAAAATCTTAAGAGCACATTAAAAAGAAGAAAAGTAGCACTCAGCTATACCAGGAACTGGTCACAGCATGCCAGTGGCCCCTTGGAGACCCCAGAAGGATTCTTGCTAAAATCACTAGATTCTAAACTCTTTTTTCGAGTCAGGAAACTAGCGCAATTTTGAATTATGACCCCAATCTGGTGCAAGGTATTTTCTTGAGAATGATTGAAACTGGGCTCAGAGATGATAATATTCTCACCAAAATTCGACCACTCCTACTGCAAACAAATATATCTCATGAAGAGTTGCTCCACCAGATGAGTTCAATAGCCCCCATTGAGGCTTAAAGACTGGCCAGGCTGGGAAGAAGAGCAAAATATGTTTCTGTAAATGCAGTTTCAACAATCTCAGATCAACAGAAAATTTCACCTCAAATATAGCCCAACTCAGAGAAAATCATAAAAAATCAAATTTTGGCTGCAGTGGAAGCAATGCAAGTTCAGATAAAGACTATCTAAGAACGGATAGGTGCTCAATCTGCAAATATAGTTACAACCTGAATCAATAAGAGTTTGGAAACAGCAAATAAAGAGATGAGAGCTCCTCTAAATCATCTGAAGCAAAATGAATTTACTTTCAAAAGGTACAAGGAAAGTGGTATAGCAGGTGACTGGTAACAGAGACAGCAAGCAGATACTTTAAAATTTGTTGGTGAAAAATGCATGGTCGATTTCAAATTGGAGAGGATACAAGCACAAGGTCTGTTGGAAACAGGGGCCCAAGTGTCGATTATTTCTATGGAACACGTGAAGAGACTGTTTCCTTCCAAAACGGTGAAAAAATCAAAGAGTTTTTACAAACCAAAGCGAAAGTAAAGCTGTATGCAGAAAATAGCATGCCAATACCATATGAAGGTCGATTGAAACTCACACTTGAATTGATGGCACATAATGAAGATTCCTACTTTTTTCTTCTTCTCTTTCTTGGAACAAAGAGTGCACTTGACTTACCAATCATAGGTTTCAATGTAATATGCGAATTAACAAAGAACAATGATAGGATGAATCAAAGTAATTCTCAAGTGGTTATCAATCAGATTAAAACCAGTTTGTCAACACTGAAAGATGCTTAGGAAAATGAAGTATTCATTAACTTGATAAAAGATTGTTCCCAGCATCATAATCCTTGAGGGGTTTGAAGGGCTTTACCGGGATACGGGATTTGGTGATTTTGTCCAAGCGGGAATCGGGAATTTCAAGCCCCTTCGTTGGAAAAATCTTAGCACTATCGCTGCGTTTAAGGATGTCCTATTTAAGGACAGTTTATTTTTAGGTGGAGGGGGATAAAGGTATTTTCGTGATCCGTGATTGGCTGACTTAAGGGGTCCATTTAGCCGTGAATTAAAGATAATTTACTTCATGGAGCGTGGCTGATTGTAAAAAAATGATTAATTAGATATATTTTACTTCCTTTTGTACAAAGAAAATCTGCAAAATATCCATACTCCTTCATAAGGAAAGAATTCAGACTGGTTTCCATTTGATCATTCCTGTCATCCACGGGACAGTCTAAAATAATTGGGTAGTGGGGATGTGCGGCCGGACTGCGGGACCTTTTTCCTTCATTTTACCTGAGAATTGATATATTGTTTGATAACTTTTACCTGAGAATGGGTGTGCTTTTCAATAAATCCATCAGAAAATGGGTTAATTTTTTTGAATGTCACTTAAAAATAAGTGACATGACAGCCAATCTAGCAACCTTAAATTTCGAAATTTTGCCAAAGAATTCTTTATTTTCAGTCATTTTTTGTTTCATTAACGTAATATAGGTAATATAGAACTAAATATAGATCTCGACAGACATTTTAGCAATCTGCGCTATACAAACTTTATATTTTCTATCCTTTAGATATTTTGACCTACCTGGAAGGTGAATCAGCGATTTAAAGCAAATTTTTGAGTCATTCTAAGCCAATCTAAAGGGTGTGGCCACAAAAGGTTTCCCAGGAGAATACCCTCGAAGCCCCCATTTTTACTACTGAACCTTTTTAATTCCATTTGCCCCCCCCCTTTGCCGTTCTTTCGTTCCTCGGCATCCCTGCACAAATCACTCGCATTTTGGGATTTGAGAGAAGAGAAGAATTGCAAGAATTGATTATTGATATCTCGATTTCATTGTTAAATTTGCCTTCCTGTGTTTCTTGTTCAAGCACCACCATGTTCAAGCGCAAACAACAATTTCGGAACGGCAGGGAATCACATAATGAGAAATCTATCGGGAAACGGGATTTTCTCAAATTTTCTATCGGGAAACGGAATTTTCGCATATTTTTACCGGGACAATGGTATCAGACCCCCTTGGTACCCCTCTATCATTGTACTATTAAAACTAAAAAATGATGTCATCATACCAAAACGAACTATTCTTTCTTTTCCATGCCATGGAAATAGTAATCTTATACCAAGTCAAGTTCCGGCAATATTTGAACCAGATCCAGAAGCAAAATTACCTGAAGGACTAAACTTAGGAGATACGCTGATAACACTAAACACAAAAAAAGAGGAACTACACAGATCTTGCACATTAAGGTGGAAAATCAGATAGTTAATGATATCTACCCTCAAAATATAACATTGTTAGGCTCAATTGGAAGTTAAATAATCAGAGGTGAAAATTTTAGAAAGTTCTGAAAATTGTCATATACAGACGAATAAAAATCTCTTGTATCAGCTATGAAACTAGAAAGGCTAACAAAAGAACAAAAATCTGTTGCAATGAAGATGATTGAGGAGAAATCAGAATCATTTTCAATAAATGACTCAAACATTGGTATTGCAAAAGGACTAGAACAAACCATAAATGTTAATGATCAAAACCATGTGAGAACCATGTCTTTTTGAAAACGAATATGTGAACAAATAATGGATAACTTTGCTCAAATGCAGCAATACAATGGACAGGAAGAAATCAAAATTCATTAACTGATATCAGTAATTCATCTAATAAATCAACAATTATTAGCATATCCTGATCATGAAAAACCCTACATACTTAATATTGATGCATCTTAAGAAGGACTAGAGGCGCAGTGTTATATCAGAAGAAGAATGGAGAACTCCGGATAATTGCATATCCATCACTTTGTGGTTGCTTTTTGAAAAGAAATACCATCTGAATTCTGGAAAACTAGAGTTTCTTGTATTAAAATGGTCCATAACAGGACATTTTAAGAATTCACATATACCGCCCTTCCAAGTATTCACCAACGATAATCCGTTGACGTATGTTATGCCTACTGCCAAACTCAACTCAACATGAATTAGTTGGATGAAAGAAAGCTTCTGGTTGTGTAACTATAATATCAGAAATGGATGAAATCACTAATAATTGGAAAAACAACAAAGTGAAAAGAACCAATATTAGGAAACAACAAATGCTAGATATAGACATTAGTTGTTAAATTAAATGGAAAAAGAATGACATCAAAACTGAAAACAATGAAGTATAAAATGCAAGCTACATCACAAAGAGACTGCTGTTTGATTGGAAGAAACTCTTTATCGATAGAGAAGGAATTCTAAGGCGTAAATGCGGAAGTAACACACAAATTGTTTTGCCAAATAGTCTTCATTTGCTTGTCACCAAAGCACTTCATGACGAGATGGGACACATATGTGTAGATTAGCCTAGTTAGGGATAGATTCTTCTGGCCACACATGCAGGATGATATCCAGACATATGTAACAAAGAAATGTCGCTGCATCAAGCCAAAGAAACCTCTTCTGCAACAACGAGAACCATTGCAACCAATAGTGACTTCAGGGCCGTTTGAACTCATATCCATTGATTTTCTTCAGCTGGTACGGAGCTCTGGAGAGTATGATTACATTCTGATTGTAGTGGACCATTTCACACGATATGCACATGCATACCCAACCCAACTCGTAATAAAACAGTCAATACTGCAGCCGAATTTCTTTTCAATGATTTTTTTATGGGGTATGGATTTGCTAAACGTATTCACCATGATCAAGGGGCGAATTTCAAAACAAATTATTCAATCGATTAGAACAACTGTGTCGTATGGATAAATCTGGTACAACACCGTACCACACACAAGGCAACGGTAAGGTAGAATGGTTTAGCAGGACATTACTCTCTGAACGCTTCCTGAGAAATTTAAATCAAGATGAAAAGATCACTTGCCTAAATTTCTCGATGCATATAATTGTTCGCCCCATGAATCAACAGAATATTCCCCTTTTCAACTGCTATTCGGTCGAATACCAAGATTATAAAATGCGTGGATCTTATATTTGACATACCCAGATCAAATGTTGCTAAAAGTCACAAAGCTTATGTTGAAGATTAGAAGTCAGCCATGAAGGAAGCTTATGACATTGTCAGAAATAATTCAGAGAAAGCTGCGGGGAAAAAAGAAACGGCATGACAAGAAAGTTAGAACGTCAACATTAGAGCTTGGAGATCGTGTTTTAATCAGAACCTCGTGGACCAGACAAACGTCGGTCTTACTGGAAGGACACAATTCATCAAGTTGTTCGACAGATAGGAGACCATAGGCCAATCGAAGTTCGACCAGAAAAGAGAAAGGGAAGATCTAGAGTATTACATCGTACCATGTTAATGCTATGTGACTACCTTGAAAACGATCAAAGACCAATTGAAAGCAAAGTTCGAAATGAGAAAGAGAAACAGTCTGCTATCAAAAATCGTGAACGTACGAATGTTACTTCGGACAGTTAAGATTCTGATGATGAAATTCCATCATTTAAACCAAATGTCATTCGGAAAATCAAAGATGCTGCAGTGCAAATATAACGAGCGAACAAGCAGATGGAATCTTAGAAACAGAAATGACTACAGAAGCTATCAAAGATCATATACCAGTGCCAGAAGTTATTCGTCCAACGTCGACTCAAAACGCTGAACAGTCAATCGAGCCAATTCTTGATAAGAACATTGTAGTAGAAAATTCTGAACAGTCACCACTTTATGACAGAATTGAAAAAGAATAACTGCCTGAGAGACATGCAAGAGTAAGGAATCTACCAGTACGTTTAGCATATAATCAACTAGGGAATCCAAAGGGTACAACAATTTGCTGTAAATGCAGATCAACCGAGATTTGATACAAAAGGACTATACGGTTCACAGTTAAATGAGTATGCACCAATATTATATCCAAGTCATTTATACAATATCCGATGTATTTTTCGTTTGCTCAAGTATATCAATCAGCGGAATTACATAATTTGAACCATTTTCAGTTGTTACAAACACAAGTTTAATTGTATGATTATGTCGAATAGACGTCGTGAATCTTTTTCTGACTGTGATAATGAAGGTAGATTGAAACATGTGATGTTTAGGACAACATTTCTTTGAATGGGGGACGTGTGACTGTCTGATTATTTGTACAACAACCGGGAGATGAAAACAGTGTGTATCATAGAGTGTGACTAGACACTTCAGTTAAAACGTGTAAAATCAAAAGATAAACTTCAAGGAACTTTTTGGGAATTTAATTTGTTGCTTATCAGTTCGTCTTTAATTAAAACCTCTTACTGAAACAGTTGATGTAGAGTATTCGCTGCCGAAATAATCGTGTCTTCGCTGATCTGGGTATATTGTAAACTCCCCAATAAGTAAACTCCCTGATAAGTAAATACATCATAAGTTTAATTCCCTAACCGTTCTCAAAATTATTGCAGAAATAAAATTAAGATGATTTTAGGTCATTTGGCAAAGAGAAGGTGAATTTAAAAAAAAAAACATACCATCTTCATGTGTTATATCTTCAGAAGAATTACTCCAACTACCGATTATGGTACCACCTTTAGTGCTGGCAGAAACCTTTAATAAAAAAGAAAATAATTTAAACAATCTTTATTTTTCATCAATAATGATTAGTCTATCAAATTTTAGAATTTTTAATGACCATCAGTTGCATTTCATTAAGATTTTCACAATGAAATGTGATGTAAAAACTGCACCAAAATACGTTAAACAATAACCTTTCTACAATGTTCTATGCTGAAATCAATTTTAGCATTGAACCTGATTAACATACAACATGGCATGTATAAAAGATAATCAGAACTGTATCTTTCGTTTAATATTACATTATTTTACCTGAAACACGTAAGTGGTATAAGGCTCTAAAACACTAACAGTCATTGCCAATAGACTCTTATCAACTGATATTTGAGTGTAAATAGAGACAGATTTCTTCTTGTATTTAATTTTATAATCACTAAGTTTTCCATTCAAAGGTGTTGGCTGGCTCCAAGTGACATTAATACTGGTGGATGAAACGGCTAAAGTTATAGGCTTCGGAGGAGCTGATGCAGCTGAAAAAATAACAAATAGTTTTACCTATTTAACATATTTGTATTTATATTGGTATACAAAATGAGTGAGAAAACGAGCAAATTTGCCGATGTATAACTACGTTATCAAAAATTTGCTTTTAAATTTTTTTAATATTTTCAATAGATGCAAGATACAAGGTTTATTTAAACATTCGGTTAAATCCAAATCCGTAGTTAGGAAAGATTTTGCTGGAAAAAGTAACTTAGAAAACGCACACACCACAGCAACTTAGAAAACGCACATAGAATATTTTTGCGCACTGGTTTAACAAGCTTGGCATAATTGGCTATATTAAAAATTTTTAAAGAAACCAATGCTTTATTAGATAACTTTGCAATTTGCTACCTTACTCAGCAAAATTAGTGCCTGGAATCTAAATGCAGTATTACATATCATCTTGAAACAACCTATCCAGTCTCCATTTAAACAGCCTACCAATTAAAAATTCAAAATGAAAGGCTCCTTTTCGTTCTCAAATTTAAAAAAACATAACTTTAGTTTATAAAAAAATAAATTTATCAATATTTGCATCACCAATCTGCGTCGTTAAATTTAAATTCACCTAATTTAAGTTTTGTCTTTGAAGATAAATATCTTAGTACCAAAATAGTTAACTATTCAATATTGCTATTCTATAGATACTAGATGTATTAAAACAGTATCTTTTGCACTAGACTCTGTCATGTGTGTTACCATCTTTTTGGGACTCACCCGGAATTGACATATACATATGTCTTTACCTTGAAAAAAAAAGATGTGCGTTTTTCATCGAGAAAGCCTAAAAAATTGTCCAGCCTTTTGAAAATATTGTCCAGCAAAATTGCTTATAGCTGAGGAATAACATGGTCAATTATAAAATTGCTCAACGCTGCAAATTAAAGTCTATCCAAAAAACCTTAAATTCGTATATCAATTGTTTTATCAGCAAGGTAAAAATCAAAACAAGTTTAACATTTTCTATTATTCATGGAAAACAAAATTAAAAGTCCAAAAAAACAAAATCACTCAATTATCATACGGCTGAAAAAATAATCTTTTAAATTTCACTGCAATGTTACTGCTATTGGATCACAATCTCCAACAAATCTAAATCAGTAGTTTCCCTCGTTAATTGCAACACATTAGATCTAGTCTGTATTAGATCTACTTCATTGCAACACATTAGTTCTAAATGCGATGATTACTCAAAATCAGCTTAAAAGTTTTTCAACTTTTTTATAAGTTATACCTCCTTCACTTGTCTTGAAGTCACGTGTTGCAGCTTCTGAAGATATGAGATGTGTGATGCAACGAGCAGTTACTGTTATTGTGTAATCAGTAAACACATGCAAGCCGGTGAAAGAAACTGTTGTTCCAGTTACAGTTTCCGTACGTGTTGTTGCAGTAGCTCCTTTTATCTTCAGTATTGCAGTGTAATCTTTGATTGCATAGTCTTTAGCAGTAGCTGCAGTCCACGATATCTTTGCACCAGTTTGTGTAATACCACTGGCTGAAAATCCAAATGGAACCAAAGGTTTAGCTAGAAAACAAAGAAGTACCAATTTTGAAACATGTAAGAAAAAATGAAATTTTTTCAAGAATAAAGAAAAGGCTGCATAACGTTTTACTGCATAGCTAAAATATATATATATATTTCAACAGTTCTTAAAAAATAGAAAAAAGCAATTTCGTTTCATTGAGCATTGTCTATCATCCATACATAACTTAGCAAAACATATCTTTGAAAATATTTGTTAGAAAGCCCAACAGAAATGACCCGATTAGTTCAAATTTATATTATTGAATTTTTACTGAGGGTATCCTTGAGTATACACATGTGTAAATGGTTAAAATGCTATGAGGTTACACAACAACGGCAACGTTAACTGAATCAAATTTGCCTAATCCTATAATTCATATTTTTATTATGCATTTTTGTGCAAATTCCAAACACAAATATTTGTTTTTGAGTTTGGAAGAGAAGAAACATTTTTGAGGCCATATAGTTATACGTCAATGGGAACATGGCAACTTAAAATGTGTAAAATCAAAAAAATAAACTTCAAGGAACTTTTTGGGAATTTAAATTGTTGCTTATCAGTTAGTCTTTAATTAAAACCTCGTAATAATAGAAGAACTGAAACGGTTGATGTAGAGTATTCCCTGCCGAAAACAATTGTGTCTTCGCTGATCTGGTTATATTGTAAACTCCCCAATTAGTAAACTCAATTAGTAAAAGTAAATACATCATAGTTACAACTCTCAGGCCTCTTACTTCTAGTTATTATGCAGCCCATCAAAAATGCATATTTGGAAATGGCCTAACACTAAAAATTAAAAAAAAATAACATAAAATAATCTATCCTACTATAGAGGTCAAGTAATTTAGCAATACAATTTTGTAGCAGAGAAAGGAGGTAACTTATCACCCTTGTTTTTCAACGGCAGTAATGAAAATTACAAGAGCAAAAACAACATAACAAAGTAACACTGCCATAAACAACGATAACAAAAATTGTGACCTTAGTTGCAATGTCTTCTTGTGTTTCTTACCTTGGATCCCTGTAACTGTTACTTCAAATGTAGTGCTCTTACTAGACCCAGTAGCATCGCCATAAATTGCAGAACAAGAATATGTCTGTTTACATTGAACCAATCCCTGCCCTGAGTCTGAAACAGCGCATGAGCTAAAACCACTTATGACAGGTGACGGCTGAGCAGTTATTTGTAATGTTTTTGTAGTCTCTCCATTTATATCAGACTTTGAAATTGTCTCGGCACCAACAACATACACGCCTGTACTGCCTAAAACAGCTGTCGACTTCCTCCACGATATAGTGGCACCTGGCTGTCCACTTGCCTTGCAAGTTATGGTAGACTTTGCTCCTCTCGCGATCGAGAGGCTCGTCGGTGCAAGAGAAATACTGGATACTACTTGCACTATAAAAAAGCATAAGAAAGCAAACGTGATATGTGAATTATATACTAGAATATGACAAATATAAAAAAACAAGCAAATAAATTTGATCTTATAATTAAAACAAACCAGGTGGGGTTGAGTAAAAAGCACTATAATGCCAAAAATGTCCTCTGATTTAAATCTTGTCAAAGTAAATTTTACTTACTGTGTGCTTGCAACTTGGTATCAAAATAAAAAAAAAAATCTTTTTACTAGCTCATTTGCTTGAATGAAAACCCTAACAAACTATTCGCGATCATACAGTTACTGAATACTTGCAACCCAATGCTTCCAATTTACCTGAATTGCACCCTAACACTTCCCATCTTAGAGCAGCATTAAGAATGTTTGATGATTGTGATTCAACT
>JAYJMH010051836.1:0-13479 GCA_036873815.1 Phacellophora camtschatica | reverse complement strand
CCACAAGACTTTTGGTTGAATGTATAGTGAAAAATCTAGTGAAAAGTCTAGTCGTTTGGCCGGGGCTTTATATTCAAAGACTGAGAATGTTGCAAAGTCGCCATTTACTGGTTTCCCACGACAGTTCGTTATATTCAAGATATTCAAAGAACAAACTGCTAAATTCGTAAAATATCAAGAGCTATTCGTGTTATCAACATGCTTTTAACAATTTTTGCAATAACTCTGTTTTCACTTTTTAATTTTTGTTGAAAAGTTATCAAACATTAAGTTTTAAACATGAGATTATCAACATCGAAACTTTCAAACTGTGAAGTAGCCCGTGGTACAAATGCATTATATACCAATACGCAAGGATAATTTACTTATAATTCTTGTCTCTTTTGATCTCAGCTTATAATTACATGAGGAAAAAACTTATCGCTGGTAGAAACTGGGCGATATCTAAGAGAGGAAACTTTTGTAACAATGGTTAAATCGACACGCCAATTTTAAGCGATTACTTCGTCAAAAACAAAGCAAAACTCTCTCAACTTGAAACTGTAAACATTTCCTCCGCAGCCATGCATGGCTGCGCTTGTTTACATTTTCCGGTTGAGATGGTTTCTTATTGTTCTCAACGGATAATTCCTTGGAAATTGGTCTACCAATTTCACTATTGTCACAAAATACGCCTCTGTTGTGATATCTACAAATCAGACTTAAAGAAAGAATGTGTCAATACTGCAGTGGCGCAAAGAGGGGGTAAATTTTCACCCATCATCTACACAACTGGGCTCTAATAAGTAAGACAAAATTGGCATCAAAATCAAATTTTTGTCATCTTTTAACAATTTTAATTTTTCTCCTCTGTACATATCATTTTTTTAATTTTCAGACAAGAATGAATGTACTTTAAAAACTCACAGCTGTGACGTCAATGCATTTTGCAACAATACACAAGGATCTTTCAATTGTACTTGTAATGTTGAATACAAAGGCAATGGGTATACATGTGCAGGTACCGGCAACAGTATATTTTCATTTTGTACACAACTAAACGAAAGGAACGGAGTAATCCACCCATAAGGCTGCCATTAGGGAATTTTATCACATTTTTGATTTTTTGATCAGACTCTACATTTTTTTAACAGGCATAGTCGGAGAACCAATTTTGGCATTTCTACATATGTTTTGTCAAAATTTTATTGAATTTTCATAATGGCATCTTTTGCCCTAAAAGATGGATTGGAAAAGAGTATTAGCACAGGGTGGTATTTGGTGTAGTGGTAGTCATAGCTTAGTAAGTTCAAATTCCACATTCAACACCCAAGGATGTACCACCGCTCTCACTTGCATGCCTCACTAGTCCATTTTGAAAGAACGTTCTTTGTTTCCATCTCAGTTTACTCACCACAACACATGGAAAAATATGTATTTCATATTCGAAAATAAATATCTGACAACATACAATGAAATTAAATTGATTTATACATAAACTTTAATTAAAAAATCGTTGAGCATAAATTACCTGGGTGCGATCGCACAGATCAGTCATAATCCCACAGGGTGGCAATGGGTTGAAATTATCCCTGTGGTATCGTTTATTGTAATCTGTGTCTGTATTATAATTTTTAGAATGGGTATAAAAGAAAGATTTAAATATTATCTTTCATCCTTTGACGGCCGGATTTATTTCTGTTGCAGGGGAACCAACTTAATTTATATGATATAATTTATATGATGAACTTACGTATCTGAATATCCTTAGGGTAGCTTAGGGCAACCAACTTAATTTATATGATATAATTTATATGATGAACTTACGTATCTGAATATCCGAAATATCTGAAATCAATGTAAATATACCTCAAAAAATATAGCATTTTATGTTGTACATAAAGGGGCCGTATGGCCCTTCCCGCGGTGAAAGGACTAGTGAAGTAAAATGAAAATCCATAAATTTCCATAAATTTTCATAAATTTACATAAATTTACATAAATTTACACAAATTTACATAAATTTAGGTTGGAAAAGCTGTTTGGAAATAAAACAACTGAATACGAATGCAACAACAGGGTATTACAGCCTCAATACAACAGCTGAACAGAATAGTACCACTGGACTGAATGATGCTGTTTTCTATTGTGATATGGACACAGACAATGGTATGTTTACTGATGTTTTGCATATTTCAATGCCTATTTCGTCAGAATTAATTTTTTGTTGACTATTTGTCACCCCCGGATTTATTTAAAATAAACAGGCAAGTCCTATGTAAGTTTGATTTTGCAGGGGATAGCACAAGCAAACGAACTCAATTCAAAAGATAAATCTAAAAAAATATGCCGGGTGTTCCACTAAAAAGGTAGCAGCCTTTATATGGTCGTATATGTTTATATGATCTATTGTCGTATAATAGTTACCAGAATGTTTTGGTACCTCAAAGACCGTGTACCCAGGGACAAACCCTTTCAAATTTTGGTGGTAGCAATAGCATAAAATATGAATATAGACATTATATATAGGCTAACTTCGCTAGAACTGTGGGTGACTTTCACAGAAAGAGCAGACACACCTATTTGATTGAAATCTTGTTTTAAAAAGAGCGTTAAAGTTTTATAAACTGTAGGTAGTTCTTAAATTTTCTAGAAGTCTGTTCCATATTGTTGGTCCTAAATATCTGATGGAGTTTAATCATTTTTTGTTGAATTAATTTTTGGAATTTTTAATTCATTTGGAAATCAAAAATCATATAGCAGAGAATTTTTAGAAAAAAGACTTGGCATTAAGAGTGGGTTTAAATTATTTTGAGTTTTGTATACCTCGAGAGCAAGGTATCAAAGTCGTCGTATGTGAAGATCTGTTTCATTGTATTTTGTTAGTAACTCTTTATATAAACTAGTATAGTCAAAATCTAGGAGCCTTAATTCCCTTTTGTTAATCTTTTCAATTTTATCATTACTCTTTTTATTGCAAAACATCCATACTAATTTTTCTTTTTTTTACGCTCAATTTGTGGCCAATCTTTTCAATGCATTTAGTTGTCTTGCTGCTTTATTGCATAAGGTATTTATGTGATGTGAGTAGCCACGTGATTTAACACGGTTCCCATCAGATCACCGAAGTTAAGCATGGCTGAGTTGGGTCAACACATGGATGGGCAACCTTCTGAGTTTGACTGGACTAGCTCACCTCACAGCCAACTCAGCTGTCTATCCTTTCGAGGTCAGTGAATCAGTTCCAGCTCAGCTGGGGTAAGTGGTTATCAAACCAGGGAAAGGAGTGGCACCCTCCCCTACCCGTTATGGGTAGCAGCTAACAAAAAAAGAGCCTTCGATTTGCATTCGACCTAGCGGTCGACCTAACAAAAAAGGAAAAAATGTATGTGATCATCGAGTTGAAACTGTTCATGAGAAGATATTGATGGGAAAGAAATCACACACACACACATATATATATATATATATAATTTATATATATATATATTTTGACATCTAGGACGGTGACCCAGGGACAAACCTTTTCAAATTCGGTGATGTATCCAATGTAATTAGTTATCCTATTGTGTATCAGGCTGAAAATAATACTTTCTTACATTATCAAACCAATTTTATGTGCTTGCTTTTGTTTCAAAGTTGGGAAATCTAAGCTTTAATTTAATTTTTTTTAATAGGTGGTTGGACTCGAGTTCTCTATGTGCGATCTTATACAGATAATGTTGACAACATAGAGTTGAGCCAGATCTCCAATCTTAATGGCTTTGATGCCCGTTCCAGTGGTAATTTTGGGTTAAAAATCAGTGCACTTCTACAGTTAAGGGAAGCCATCAGTTACACTCAATTTCGCTTCAAATGTATGTCGAATCAGGGTGGAAAGTTTCTTCATATAAAGACGAATCCAAGCTTGATCAATGGCGCGGCGGTTGTAGATTATTTCAGCAGCAATTCGGGCACGCGACCTCAGTCATGTCATTCCTTTGATATCATGCCCGATGATCGGTCAATTCTTGCTCATAGATGTTTTGATTGGGCAGATGATGCTTGGGGGGAAAAGGAAACACAACCGGACATATTTGACCACCCAATGTATATAGATGGCTTGGCCCATTGGAATGTGCTAAAAAGTGTAAAAAGATTTGAATGTGACTCTTATCACGCTACTACTGCCAAGGGAGACTATTGGGAAGTTTACGTGCGGTAAACTTTTAGAATTATTGCAATCAAGCGATGTATTCTTATCGAAGACTTTTATGAACTCATTTATTACTAACATCTGTTATACGACCAAAAGTTATACGACCAAGTATACGACTAAAAACCCCATGCACAGTTACGTTTTTGTGCCATAAAATTGGTTCTGTTCGCCAAATCTTTTTCAAATTTCAAACGAAAATTTTCTAAGACGGCGGCTGCCCCATCAATCTAAAAATACGAACATCGCTGTTTAATGACAAAATGCCGGCAAAAATACATGATTGGGAAGAGCAACTCTCCCTGATTAAGATGATATACTTCATTTCCGTGGTTTTCCGTGACTTCGCAAATTTGCCGTGGTAACAGAAACACAACAGAAAAACACGCTGCTGTTTGAAGTCGTTTCCAAGCCTCCATATGCCTACGTCATACATGTCATATCTCTGAAAGTCTTAAAATTTCTTCTGGACAATAAACTTTGTCCGACAGTGCGATGACATATAGCCTAATCCTTTTTAACATTCATAAAATTCTTTTTTCTGAAAATTTTTTGACAAAAGATGAAATATCGAGTTTTTTTCTGGTCCTAGCTAATCACCCCTTCGAAGGCGCTTCGCGCCACTCAGGGGCAATAAATTGTTTTTTGATGAGCATGTAGTTTACAGGCAGCTTGATGTGTACTTGCTATTTACTCTACTTAAATACCTAAAATGTTCTTTAAAATTTCCTAATTTAGAATATTTTAAAAGAGATCTAATAATCATAGATAAAATAATCAGTATTTTTTTTACTAAGCTGCCCTGTTCCTTTAGTAAAATTGATGTTGTTGATATGATTTATAAGTTTCTTTAATTGTGCTTTACAATTTCCAATTTCAAGTCCTCTGTTTGACATGTTCCATATAATTGGTCTTCAAAATGCTACAATGTTTCTGCCAATTTCTGTTCTTAAAGAAAGGATCTGAGAGACTCTTTTTGTCCTGATAGTTCATATTTTTGTTCCTGTTTGTTGGTGAATAACTGTCCTATTTTTGGAATACATTTCTCCAATTGGAATGCATTTTTGCATTTTCCTGTAATGCCATGAGTAATCTTCACTGTGTGTCTTATGTGTGTCTTTTCTAGCTGAATGAGTAGTTACTCTCCACATGTACTCAATATGGAAATGCAATGAATTGTTACAGGAAGGATTGTTTTGCAATATAGATCTTCTAAATATTTTTTCTTTAAATATCTCATGCTTTTCAGTTTCTTTATCTTGGCATTTTATAGTTTCGGAACACTACTTGTTTGGGGGGCCCAACATAGCCTTTGGTCAAATCTTATCCCCAAACACTCAGCTCCGCAACATACTCTATAGTTTCTTGTTCAGCTCGTAGCTCGTTTATTGGTCCTGTAAATTTTTGTCTATTTAATATTAGCGCTTTTAATCTCTCCAGAGTATAATTTAAGTTGTGTTGTGTACACTAAGTTTTTATCTAATCCAACATTTTGAACATTGGTGTACTTATTACTTTTATCGAATCTTAAATACAAAAAGCAGTGGTATCATCTGCAGACATATGCATCTGGCCAGTTGACAGACAATTTGGAAGGCCCACTACGTATATTGATAATAGTCTTGGTCCTGGTTTGTCTTTTTTGTCAATGGCGTTCTGAAATCTATTAGTAAAATGCCTACATATTTCTTTTTATACATCGCTTATTTCCACTTCGCAGTGATGTGAGATAGAGTAACAACGACTCTGTTGAAAGCTTTTTCTTCTACGCCAATTAATGGCATTTTCTCCATTTGATAACCTATTTCTGAGCAGAAAAATCCGTTTCTAGAATCTTTTTTTGTGACGGAAGAGAAAGATTTTCAAGCTAAGTTAACTTTACCGTCTAGAATGAAACGTGGTCAGTTGATTTTTTTACTTTCATATTAACTAAACTATCGCAAACGTAAACATTTTCTTGAGAAAGGGTATTTCTGTCTTGAATTTACGAAATATTCTCCTTTAAAGGTCACACAACAATTATTTTAAATTTTTTTAAATTTCAGGTGATGGGACTAAGCAATGGTGTACACTGGACTGCATGGTTTATTACGAGTTTTTTGTCATTGTCAGTTTCTGCCTTACTTCTTACTTTTGTTGTTACTTTTGGGAAGATTTATACATATAGCAATCCAATGGTCATTTTGTGGTTTCTGGTTGTATTTGCGATTGCCAGTATTTCATTGAGTTTCCTCATCAGTGTGTTTTTTTCAAAGGCTAACCTGTCTGCTGCCTGTGGAGGTCTTATTTATATTTTTACATGGTTACCTTATCTGCTCACAGTTTGGTTTGAGGATCAAATTGGTGGCTATAAATATTTGGCAGTAAGTATTTATTTATAATTTGTTTATTTTATTTTATTGTATTGTCAAAGTAATTTTCATGGCTCATTTTTTTAAACTTAGCGTAACCTAGTGTAACCTGGCGTAGCCTGGCGTCACTGGACGAGTGTCAACTTTTGCATGCTATTCTCACTGTACATGTACATGTTTGCTTTTGAATTCTGTTAAAAAGTTAGATTTTTTCGTTATCTTGAAATGTTATTGTAGTTTTTCTTTTAAATTTGTCATCAGTTTGCAAATTTCCCAAATTGCGATATTTTTTTCCAACGGGTATTTCTTTATTCTTGAAATTGTTGATGCTTTCTGAATAGTGTCTTTAATATTCAACAGTGCAAAGGAGATAAAGTAACGTTTTTTCTTTAGAATCTGATTTCAACGACAGGATTTGGTATGGCATGTCGTTATATTGCAATGTGGGAGGAGCAAGGTATTGGTGCGCAGTGGGACAATTTTTACAAGAGTCCTATGCCAAATGATACTTACAATCTTGGAACATGCATTAATATGATGCTGTTAGATGCTGCCATCTACTTTTTGCTTATGTGGTACATTGAAAATGTCATTCCTGGTAGTTATTTATTATTTAATTGAATGTTTTAATTATAATTTTATTCTTATATTTAAAACTTTGGAAAACGTATTGTGGTTTCATATTTTTATTTTCTAATTTGGTTTTGGAAATAAAATTTTACAAATGGAGGAAACAATTTTGTTTTCATTCAGCAAAATAAAATTTATCATTATATAGAATTTATTCTTCATCTTTGTCCATATAATTTATCTTAAGATTACAACGAAAATTTAATATTTTGATACTGTTTTACAACTATCATATGACAACAGTATTAATGCATAAAAATAATATATTCAGTTATAATTTTATCAATATTGTTCAGGGGCTGCATAGGTTTATTAGATCTAGGTTCTCAAGATTTTTTGTTTTATACCGACAGATCTGAGACCAAATGATACCATTGCATTGATGCCAAATTACAGTTTTTGTTGAGAAAGAGTGTTTTGTTACATAATTGTAATGATTTCATAATTCTAATATATTTGACACAAAATATAGTTTTAATATCAGGTAATAAGATTGTAGCATAGATTTGCTGACATGCTAACTAAAATTCCCATAGATTAGAAGGGTGTTATTTTTTTAATTGGACTGATCGATCAGTTTATAGCTTCATAAAATACTATTATGGTATTCACTAATAAACATATTACAGATTGAACGATAACAAGAGGTTACCATTTTCTTTTAGGCGAATATGGTGTACCAAGAAGATGGTATTTTCCAGTGACGAGGTCATATTGGTTTGGCTCAAGCCACAAAATTGTTCGAAGCCACAGCTATGAAATGAACAATGAAAGAAACAATGCCTATTATCGTGATCTTGAGGTTTGTTTAACTTTACGATTTTGTTTTGATTTGATTTGTTGTTTTTAAATTGTTTTTGAGACTCTATGATTATTGTTACATTTTATTTACGTCACAATAAACTCACTGACGAAAATTCATTGTTCTTGTAGTTTGAATTGGACAGCTTTTCAAATGCAATTATTCCTTCAGTAAGCTCTAACCCAAACTTTGAGGTTGATCCACGTTTGAAAGTTGGTGTTCAAATTCAAAATCTTGTAAAGGTATTTTTGTTAAAATTAAAATTCATTTTTACAGAAACTAATGATACGAAATTAGTTGAATCTTGATGTCATTTTAACATAATTTTAAAGTTATGTATTTTGACACAATTTTAAAGTTATATAATTGATGGAATGTACAGAAAAAATTGCTTGTTTAAACATGTTTTTGCAAGTGTCAATCTTAAAACAAATATATGAATTGTTCAATTGAAAAGATTCAAACATATATAATACGTAACATTATTTCTAGGACACTATAGTATTGAGAAAAATTATTGTTTCTCTGTTAAAAATTTGCAGCTACACGAGAATGATTTTTTTAGAGTTATGATCGTGGAAAGAAGCTTGCTGTTGATTGTTTAAACCTGAAACTCTTTAAAGGACAAATAACAGCACTTCTTGGACATAATGGAGCAGGTAAATCAACAACCATGTCAATACTGGCTGGACTATTACCACCTACAAGAGGTACTGCACTTGTATCGGGAAGGGACATTAGAACAGATATTGATGAAATTCGCAAAGAACTTGGCATTTGTCCTCAGCATAATGTTTTATTTGATAACTTAACTGTGGAGGAGCACATGTGGTTCTTTGCACAACTAAAGGGAATGCCTAAAAATGATATTAATGATGAAGTGGACAAGTAAGTTTTCTAATAAATTATTTTTACTTTTTACTTTCTCTATGCTGATCAAAGTAAGTGTGGATGATCTGATTTTAACCGCTCAGTTATTCGCAAATTATAAAATTAAATATTGGTTTAGGACTAGAGTATTATAAAGGGTTTTATTTTTTAGTGATTTGTTTATTTGTGTTCTGTTAAGATTTCTCAAAGATGTTGGACTGCCAAAAAAGAGAAAAGTGCTAGTAAAGCATTTATCAGGGGGAATGATGAGAAAACTTTCTGTTGCACTGGCATTTATTGGTAATTCTCGAACTGTTATACTTGATGAACCAACTGCAGGGGTTGACCCATACTCAAGAAGACGCATTTGGGATCTTATTTTAAAATACAAGACAGGTACTTTAACTCAATTTTGTTCTTATTCTAATTTTTATCTTATCTTAATTGAGAAGCTGCATTTGGAATCTTACTCTGTAATGTAAAAGATGTACTGTTAACACAGTTTTGCAACTGTGTAGAAATAGCATATTGTTGTCAATGGTAATATCGGGTGTTCCAAAAAATGTGTCGCCTTTCATTAGAAATGTCAAGGAACATAAAACAGTAAGCAATCAAGGCGCTACATATTTCCAATTTCGATGCATCAACTTAAATTTTGCTGCAAATTAATCCAAAATCGGTGGTACATTCATGAAGATATGGAAATGATAGATCAAAAGAAGATCATGAAAATGTCCTCCTGCACTGCCCACTGTATAACTCAATGCGTGGGGACTTTGAAAAGATTTGCAGGAAACTTTCAGTTAATGTTTCTAGACTGCGTGCAACTATGTAATTGCTTGATATTTTCTTTTCTTATATTAGTACTTAAAAAAAAAATGGTGACGCATTTTAAGGGACACGTGGTATATACATACATACATATATATGTAATTCATTTTTGGTAGGAATATAATTCATATAATTTTCTTTTCAGATAGGACTATTCTTTTATCGACGCATCATATGGACGAGGCTGATTTACTTGGTGACAGAATTAGTATCATTTCATTGGGCCAGCTACAGTGTAGCGGGACTCCTTTGTTTCTCAAACGAAGATATGGAGAAGGTTATCATTTGACGATTGCTATAGACACTAGTCTGGAAAGCATTTTCAACGAAGATAGACTTGGCAAATTTGTATTGTCATACGTTTCTGGAAGTTACTTGAAAGAAAAGACACAGTCAGAATTGTGTTATGTTTTACCTTCAGAAGCTCGAGATTCTGGTGCTTTTAAAGCAATGTTTAAAGATTTGGAGGTGAATTCAAAGGAATTTGGAATCATCACTTATGGGCTATCAGATACACCATTAGTGGAGGTAGCTATTAAATTTTGTATCCTGTCTTATTATTTTTCATTGTATATGTATGCTTTTGTTTTATACTTCCTTTTAATTTTATGTCCGAAATAAAAACTGGTAAAATTTAACTGGCAAAATACTGTAGATATTATGAGATGTCAGTTCATTGTTTTACCTGCACTAAGATTAGATTTAATACGGTTTATATGGAAATTTGTATGATTTACAAATCACATTCTTAGGTGTTCTTGAAAGTTTCACAAAGGAAAGAGGAACTATTTGATGATGATGGTAAGACTTTTTGCTTTATGATTTCGTGATAAATATTTTTTAAATGGCTTTACCTTCACTTTAATTGTTTTTCTGTTATTCCAAAAGTGCTGTAATATTTCATGGATAGTCTTTTTAGGGATAACTATTTATTCATTATTTTTACATGTCTCATTATGAATTATGTTTCATGAAAATCTAATCACGTTTGCATTTGAAACATTCGAAGTACAGTGCTAATGTTTAATAATTGAGATGTTGCAACATTTTTAATATGTTTGTTATGCTATAATGAATTTGAATAATTGATAATGTGAACAATTTGAAAAAAAAAACAGTAAAGGAAGTTTTACAAGCTTTTACAAAAACAATATTTACAAGTTTATTACGAATTAATGTTTCTTCGCGAATACGATGTAGAAAACCTTAAAAATAATTGAATCAATTGGGCATTAAAAATAATTGAATTGAAACACTTTGAAAAGATTACAAATATTTTGGGAGAAAATGACCACTTTCATTTTTTCTTTGTACAGATACAATTTCCCTAAGTGGGTTGCAGTTGAGACGAAATGGTCCTTCGGATGCACAGAGTTTATATTCGGTTGCATCGAACACAACATTGTTACGATCAGATACGTCAGAGTTTAGTAAGTGAAGCATTTATTTGTTACTGTTAAAAATTATTTTTGTATTTATAATTAATTAATAAAATCATTTTTTTTATTACTGCAACATTACTACAAATTGCGATAAGATTTATTGAGAAAACTAATGTTTCGTTTCATGACATGCGCACTAAAGCAATGTCTGCTGTTGTCAAAACAAACGATTGATTGTTATGATTAAGTAAATTACTCGACAGCAACAACGACAATAACACCTGACTGAATTGTTTCATAGCAACAGTTACATTGTTTATAGTAACGTAAAAAATGTACCATTATATTTTTTTATATTGTAGACGATTTATCAACAAAGGCTTATCAGAACATGAAAACTGGCATTTTATTGTGGCTTCAACAATTTGTTGCAGTTCTGATCAAAAGATTTAATCATACTCATCGAATTAAAAAAGGATTTTTCTCTCAAGTTCTTTTGCCAGCAGTATTTGTAGCTGTTGCTATGTCGGTATCTTTTCTCCGCCCTCCTAGGACTCCAATGCCATCTTTGAAACTTACGCCTTCCCATTTTGGTGAACCGAACTACTTTTTCTTTGCAAATTTGCGAAACGATTCGATTTTGGCGAAGAACCTTTCAAAAGCTTTGTTTAACACTCCTGGCATAGGTAAGTTCTACTATCAGATGAAAATCGGATGTTTGTGTTGCAACTAATTAAGAATTAAAAGAATTGTATTGTCATATTGCATTAGATTATATTTATTTATCAGATTGAGAATCATTGTTTATGACTGCATGATTTGTTTTGTTTAAAATCTTACATAAAGAATTCGTATGAAAAAAATATGAAAATGGCTTTTTTTGTATACTTTTGAGTTTTTATTGATATTATTCAATTAGTTTTATAGAATGTTTTGTTATTTATCTTTAAAAATTTAGGAACAGACTGCATGAGACCGAAAACATGTTGGAGCATCAACAATTCATACCCATTTGCACCTGATTCTGAAACATGGGATTTCGCGTCTCATCACAAAGACTTTCCACAATGCTCCTGTGCAAATGGGAAACAGAAATGTCCCGCAGGGTCTTATGGGCCAGATCCACATCAGCTGAAACTGAACACAAAAGATTTTGTTATTGATTTGACAGGAAGAAACATTTCTGAATATTTAATAAAGACAACAGATGATTTTATAAGAAAAAGGTAGATATACAATGTTGAACGTTGTTTTTGTGAAAATAATTACCAAATATTATTGGCACTAACACTAACCATTATTTACAAATGTTTATGGGATCTGAATTTTGCAGCTTTTTTAACAGATTATCAATTGATATAATGCTAGAAATAATTTGATGACCCTGATCAGAAAGAGTAATTGTCATCTTAACTGATAAAAATCACTCTTTGTTCAGGTTAAAGTTTGATTGACTGTTTAATTAATTTTTAATTAATTTTGTTCAGGTGAAATTGTTTGCACATGAATTTTCATTAAGAATGCAGACTAATTTAAATAGACCAACAAGAAAACGGCGAATTTTTGTGATTTTTGTTTGCTTTTCTAGTTGGACAATGACTAATTATCCTTTTGTTTGCTGTTGTTTTTAGATATGGAGGTTTAACAGTTGGTAACAAAGCAATCTACTTTCCAGAGACAAATGTATGATCTATTTTAAACAATTCTTTAAGTTTAAATTTTCATTTAAGTTTACAATCGTAATCAAATTAAGAAAGTTAGTTCAGTGCTTTAGTAACTCTGAAAATCTTGAGTGGAAATTACTTTGTTTCAAATTACAGGATAATTGATGTTCTTCTAATGTATATGTAATATAATATAGTATCTACATATATGGTTTTTTAAAGTGCTTATGCAACCAAATTTTCGACCTCTATTTATTGTATTTTATGAAAATTTGACATTTTCTGACAAGAATGGTAGTAAGTTTATCACATTGTGGTATCTAAAAGTATTTTTAATTATTTTTGAAAAATGGTAGGTCGCGCGAATTTTTCTTGCGTTTTGTGACGTAGATCATATGACTCGTGATTCCTCCATTCAGGCATTCTTCATTGAGTTGTACAGGAAAAGTTTGAGTACGCTTCATATAGATTTAGTTTTTATGATGTTTGGATAAATTTTGGAGCTGGATAATGTCTGATAGCGAGTCAACAAGATCGAGCAATGTTTCTACAGATAATTTGTCTCTTGAATTCGATGAAGATGGTGATTGTTGAACTTGGTGGCCCATGCGCCATGACGATATCAACCAGGACAAGCCCTTCGTCGAAAAAGCAGAAGTTGGTGAAAGGAGAGATGATTTTTTGAGGAAAATACTAACAATCTGGAAGCAGGTTTCAACAAGAGAACTCGATTGAATCATTGGTACGTATAAGCCTTTTTAATTCGTTATTATAC
>JAYJMH010051825.1:0-13479 GCA_036873815.1 Phacellophora camtschatica | reverse complement strand
GCCAAAAAGACTAAGTGAACAATTTGGCGGCGATGGAATCTGACTGCTTGTTCAATTTTGGCTTCAAATCTTTAATTTTATTAGAAACGGGAAATTGTTCCCTGATACAATGTTGCATTTGTTTTTCATTCACAATAACAACATACAATATATATTTCTTGGTAACATTCATACAACCTACAATAAATGTTAAAGCGAATATAAAACAATGAATTAGGCAGCAAATTTCTTACCCAAAAAACATCAATTGATTTCCCGCCATTAAAAGCCTTTTTATTTTCTTGCTTCCTTGTGGTTTTTTCATGGAAACGAGGACGGTATTCGAAAGCGGCAATCAGGAAGTCCCTTGAAGTTTTTGATTTTTTTTTGTTTGATTTGCAGAAATTCAGAAAAAAGAAACAGGAAACAAGGATTTAGTTGGCAGGGATTTATTTCCGGTTATTAATCTTTTGTTCTTCAATGAGTTGACTTTTTTTATATATTTGGGTGGGGCCTAAATAAATGAATAAACCTGCCTTCCTTGTTGTTTGTGTTAGTTGTGGTCTCCAACAAAAAGTTTCACATTCATTCGCCAAGAAATTTGTTGCAGAATGGAACGTCTCCAAAGGTTAGCAAGATCACTCAGAACTGCAAGAGCTGCAGATTTACCTTCTGGTAAGTATGATGAATGGATAAACAATTAATTAAATTATCTAGCTTAAAAATAAAATTTAATTTTTAGGGTGATGACATGACACAACTCCATTGATTTTGTGTTTGAAAACGTTACTCAAGATCAATACTTCGAAATTTTGTGAAAATATAGTTCAAAAGATGTTAAAATTCTCAAAATTGCAAAGAAACTGCAACTCTGTCAAGCAAGAGCATATTTAAGGGTTCCTCCATCTTTTTATTTCATAAACGAAATAATTTAGCTAAAATATCGAACTGTTCACCTTTCTACCCCGGGGGGGGGGGGGGGGTACACATATATATATATTTAGGATAGGGGGTGCTCAGGCTGGGGTACAAACCATCAACCCAAAAAAATAATTTCTAGCATCAAAATTGACCCAAAAAAATAATTTCTCCTGCCCTGCACACCCAAAAAAATAACAGAGTGAATCAGTTTGGAGAAATTAATAACCCTGGGCTTTCTACTTTCTTCAAGACAATTAACCTTGCCATAGTAAGTGTTTTTAAAAGAAAATTCGATATATTTGTATTCCTTCATTGTCTAATAATTCACAATAGAGGGAGTAATTCTGGGAAACAAGAAAAAATGAGAATTGTCCTGCAGAGAAATGAGCCACTTTTTTGCTTTATATCTTAAAAATAAAGCTACATTTGTGAAAAAAAAACTTTAAGAATGGCTTTTCTCACCCAAAAATAGATTTTATCCTGGAATTCTCATTTAAAAGCGATGGTCAGTTTCCCTTCATACTTTTAAAGGCTCTCTGTGCAAGTTTTCAAGTTTGTCACAATAATGAATTACTTTGTATTTTATACCAATATATTCTTCTTTTATTTGCTAAAAATGTATTGAATGATTGTAGTTGTATATATAATTTTAATCATTTTGTGAATTTTTTGTAGATGCAAATGCTGCTGCTTCAACTTTGTTGCCAATGGTGATGAAAAATGAAAGCAAGTACGTAATTTTTATTCTAATGTGATAAAAAATTGATTTGCCATGTGGCTCGATAAGGAGTGCACAATGAATACATATTGTATATTTGTGTAATTTGTCTTTTAATATAAATGTATAGGCATTGAGATTTTGTGTTCTGTTGTTTTTGAAATCCTGTGATAGATAGCATGATCAGTTATTTCTTATTCTTTAGATCTGTGTCAGAACTTTTAATGTCATCTGAATTTGATGTGAATCATAGTATTGGAAGAGCTCAAAGAACATTGCTTCATATTGCAGCCAAGTAAATGATTTTATTATTTTTGAATTTTATTAACTCTTGTAAATGAATTAAGCATATTTAGCCCAGTATTTATTTCTCCATATTTTGTTTTGCTCATTTTTGTTAGTTTATTTAATTTTGCTCTTTTTGACTCAATATTTTGTTTCACTCCATTTCAATCCATTTTATTCTATTTTGTTTCATTCTATTTCAATCTATTTCATTCTATTGTGTTTCACTCTATTTCACTCATTATTTCATTTTGTTATGTTTTGTTGATTATAATGATCCTGAAATTTATGTGTTTCACACATGCATTATAGTCAGAATTTATACCATCAATTTTCTCTTGATTTTCTTTTTTCCTTGTAGTGTGGGTGCATATGATTGTATGTTAATCCTGATAAGAAAAGGTGCATACATTGATTGCCAGGACAGAGCAGGTGTAACACCACTGCAAGTAGCTGCGAGAAATGGGTGAAAAAATTATGTTTTGACATGTTTATTAAATTGTTTCGACATTTATGTTTTGACAGGTTTTATACATATATATAATATGTTTTATTGTTGTGTTGTCTGAAATTTAAATGTTTGTAATTTTAAAATCTTTCAACTTTTAGAGACCAATTTTTGTTACTAAAATTCCACACATTAAGTTTTCTATTTCATTTAGATAATATATAAATTATACGATTGTTTTTTCTACCGAAGGCATGTCAGATGTATTCATAAACTATTAGAGAACAAAGCTGACGTTGAAAAGTGCAACAATGATGGAATGACAGCTGTGAGTTTGTCGAATGTTTATACAAAAGTTTTCTGTAAAATTTATACATTTAGTTGTCATTTTCTTGTACCAGATGACCCAAAAAAAGTTTTGTTACAACTTTTGAAAAATCACCAAAATTAGATTTGTTTATGAATTTCAAATTTGTTTGTTTTCTACTAACATGAGATGGACAGAATTAATTTCATAAGTTGCTGTTATTTTAGTAACATTGGCTAATGATGAAGTATAATTTCAACTTGAAAACCTTTATTTTGAGCTATACTTTTCAAAAACCTTGTAATAGAAATTTTGAAATATCTAAAGTGTTTAATGTAGCAAATGATATTTTTGCATCATGTTTATAACATTTTTAGCAATATATGAAGTGATAACAACTTGTGATTTATTTATTTATCATAACAACTTTTATACCATGCATTAAAACCAGGTAGCTTTTATACCTGAAAAATTAAATTGTTTTTAATGTGCCTGTGACATTTTTGACGTTGCAGCAAATAGTTTGGTCCTTCTTGTATATGGCAACTTAAAAATGAGCTTGATTTTTCACACACTCAAATTTTGGTGATTTTTCAAACGTCGGAACTTTTACTTTGGCCACCCACTAGTATGTGCACACTGTTTTCAAAATTAATGCTCAGATGTCTCATTTGAATTTCCATTCAGGAAAATATCTTTTTATGTTTGCAAACATTCTTATCACAGCTTCATTGGATTGCATCAAATGGGAGAGCAGAACTTCTACAGGATTTTCTTCCATTCATCAAGAACATTGACATAGAAGTGGGTATATTGAAATTACTTTTTATAAAAATGATTTTACTTATATAATTATTCAGATTTCGATGCTAGCCGGATCAATGAATACTCTAAGCATATCAGCGATTTTACCCCATGTGTCTCCGTAGTATTTTCTTTCAGGTTTTGCAAACAGCAATATTCTTGGATAGTGTTGGATTCTATGCGCAACTAATGTGTGCAATGTACTCGAGGGATTTGGCATAAATGAAATTGCGTAGTGGTGTTGTTTTTAGGATTTCTCTCATTGCTATACGCGAGCTTTGCACAAAAGCATAATCTGTGTCTCCATGCTCTTCATCACTTTCTGGTTTATGTCTCCGTACTATCCTCCCTTTGTCATACTTTGTAAACATTGGTGGCTCCAGTAACCCTCTAGCTTCCTTATCTGCTGCTCATTTGGAACTATTTTGTTTGTTCTATACGTAAGTCGGAACTTTTTACGATAAAACTATAGAGCTAGAAATTGCTGAAAGAGGCACTATCTCGAAAAAAAAACAACTTCTTATTGCAGGATCTACACAAGCAGACTCCATTGCATTTGGCGTGTTTAACTGGTCACAGAATGGTGAGTAGAGAGTTTATTTCTGCTCTGCCAATTATTAATACGTTCGTATTTTTCGGAGGAATTGAGGAATTCGGAGGAAATCTTTAGCAAGAATACTTTGTTATTGTTCTTTTATGAACTGTTTGTTTATGAATCTCGAACAGATTTCAATTTCCTGCAAGAGTTTGAGATAGCGGATGACAAAGGTACAGAAGTTTCATTAATGGACTGTTGCTGGCATGATGGATAATGTTTAAAAGTTAACTTTAATTATTTAATTTGAATTTCCTAAAGAATCTTAATAAAACGTAACAGATTTTGATTTTTAAATCTTATAATTACGATTGTGATGTGTTGGTAGGAAACCGTAATTTATTATAATTCTGAATATCAGTAAAACCCGTGATAATGTCCCTTCTTCCTGGGCATTAAAATATATTTGACAGAAACTTATAATGTGAAATGTGTGTGCAATCTACATCTCTGCTGTGGGAGGAACGGAAACTTTCTTCTCTGCCAAGCATACATCTCAGTGAGAAGCTGTTTTCTCAGCACCATTAATCATATACTGCTTAGTCATGGAATAACTGATCTCCAAAATGATAAATTTCTAGAAATTATTTCATATAGGGACAATAGATTATTATCTGATGAGTCTAATTCGGAAATTCTTACCCTCATAAACACTTAATTTCATCAACGTTTTGAATAATGTTTCCATTATTTTATCTTTGTATGGAAATATTTTGCACCTGCCTCCTTTAGCGCAAATTTATTCTTGTCTAGTTTTATCTCTTCATTATGTAATGTAAGACAGTTAGTATATGTGAAAGGCTGATCTACACAGTCAAACCTAGGTATGATTGCTCTTTTTTTCCTATAGTTGCTTTAATATTACCCAACTTTGTAGAGCAACACTCATCTGGGTTTGGTTGAGTAGATTGGCCTTAGGGTAATGATGTATTAACATACTCCCTGTGGTATTGTCGATTATAAACTTGTTTTTGTCTCTGGTAAATATTTATGAAGTGATGAAAAAACTGGTGTTATCATGGTTTTACTGATATTTAGATATATATATATATAATTACGAGAAAATAGAATTTGTTGAACGGTGACTTTAATTCCTTTTCTGGCAGAAAATTTCAGATGCTCAAACATTACACTGCACTTAAGCACTTAAGAAATATTTGTGGCAGCTGGTGGCCCAAACAAATTTCCCCACGTTTGCAAAAAGTTCACCACGTGAAGAAGTGCACAAAAATACATTATGTTGCATATTCTTCATTATGTAAACCACTGTTATTTTAGATAGTGAATAAACTGATGGACAATGGAGCGGATTTTGAGAAATTGGATGCTCGAGGGTACACCCCTCTTTTATATGCTTGCAGGTAATTAGTTCTAACTAGGGTTCAATTAGGGTAATTAGGTCTAACATTACTCATTTATGTATATGATAATTTATGATAATATTATGATAATTTACATATGATATATCTACATTATGGTAAGAGATAAGAGGCCTAAATCTATGTAGATTAGCTCTAAACAAAAGTCGTTCGTTCGCTCCTCCGCCTCAACAACAAAGAGCCAAAGTACAGGAAACTTATGTAGTGAGTCTAGACTAGCTCCTGGTCTTGATTTTTAGAAAATAATAAACATTGAGCAATGTTTAGATTGAAGTTTTGGCTTGAAATCTCAGTTTCACAAAAAATCTTATAAAGGTCTCCTTTTGTAGATCTACTCAATTTAAGAACAGTAATTAACCACATAATTTGTTGAAGGGATCTATTTTCAGATATATTTTCAATTTGTATTTAGCCATGGGCATGCTGATTTGGTTTCTGACTTGTTAAGAAGAGGAGCAACGCTTTTGCCTTCTTACGACAACCTATCACCAATGGAAATTGCTCTTACGGTAAGATTTATGTTTTCATATTTAAGGTTTATATTGTGGGTTGTTGCATTTTTTTAGTGCCTTTCTTTCTTGAAATTATTCATATACATCTACATTATTTTGTTATTTTTAACTTAATGAAAGTTGAAACTTCCTCAGAAATCTGCAGGGAAGTACTAGCATATGAACAAGCTGATCACGAAATAAGAAATTGTTTCCACCAGTATTTTTCCTTTGTATTTTCATGGCTCTTGTTGCTTCAAACAAATCTCTACCAAATATGACAAATCTTTTGTAAATACCTGTTGATACCTGTTTGATACCTTTTGTTAGATTAATTATGCCTGGTGGCCCAAAAAATATCCCTACATTTGAAAAATTGTTGATGAATGACGAGGCTTCAACTTTTGATACCATGCGTCCCAAAATCTACCCAAAAATTACTGAATTATGCTCGATGAATCCAAACAAAAATATATTATTTCTGCTCCTTCAACCTGCTGAGTATGCTTCATTGTGGTTTTGAGAAGGCCATTAACGTTAGCTTTCCTTCAGCATATCTAAGGAATTACTTTGTAAATTTTTGCAAACAAGCTAGGGTATCAAACCTTAACTTGAAGCTTCCTATATCAGCAACAAGCAAAACATAATATCAGCAACAAGCAAAACATAATATCAGCAACAAGCAAAACATAATATCAGCAACAAGCAAAACATAATTATCAAAATCAAAACTCCTCTATAACAACTTTGCAAATGTGGGGAAATTTTTTCTGTTTGGGATAAAATTGGGACAAAACAGTATTTTCAGAATTAGAGGTTCTGATCTTAAATGAAAAGCTTCAACTTTTATTTTTATTTTTTTAGAATGGACACAAAGAAGTTTGTTTTGTTCTAATTGAACAAGATAATGAATTGCTTGATACTCTTTTAACACTTTCGCAAGTTGGAACTGTTACAGAAAAGAAGGTTCATATTTTTTACTAATTATTCAATTTCTTTGCACATATAATTTGTTATTGCGCGATCGTTATTTTTTTTAACGGAATTTATCAAAAGTAAAACTTACTGTGCGAAAAACAGTAGAATAAAATGAATATTTCGTAATTTCATAGTAAAAAGGATTTATTTTAAGTGTTACTTGTAGAACAGAAGCAAATTTTGTAACAATAGTGAAATTGACAATGCAACATTCACAAGATATGGGTTAAAACTCTCAATCAATAAAACGGAAACCATGGCTTTCAACGTGCATGAGGAAGTTAGAGCTAAACCATCACTCATTTTAATTAGCGGTACACCTATTAAAAATGTCCGTACGTTTAAATATCTAGGGCACATGATTGTAAACACTGATGAAGACCCTACCTGTTACCTAAATTTCCGCATTTCATCTGCTTTCCAAAAATGGAATGAGCTCAAACATGTATTAACTGGTAGAAAGATACTGATATCCACCCGCACCAGAATCCTTGAAGCATGTGTACACATCCGACTGCTGTGTAGTGTTCAAGCCTGTGAGATCACAACAAGCGAACTGAGAAAAATTGAATTTATCTGGTATAATTTCCTCAGGAGAATGATCACAAATGGATTTAACCGCAGAAATGTTCCTATTGAATATTCCAAAGCTTTTAAAAAAATCTAAGAAATCCAAAAAGGAAGTCGAGACAGATACAAGCAAACCCGATGATCTAGATTGGTCCTATATGTTCAGCAACGACTGTCTAAGATCTTCAATACATTCCGCATATAACAAGACTAGGAAATGATTTATTTCAAAAACAACTAATCTTCGCAGAGGATCGTAAAAAATAGAGATTTGAGAGATAATCGCTTTTGAACTAGTGTATCAATTTATTTCTTGTGACAAAATTAGCCTCTGTTTACTTGTAGGCAAATAACTTGAAAATAACGTGTATTGTGTTATTTAACGTGCTTGTTGTACCAGGTGTCCCCAAAAGGCTATACGTTTTTAAATCTACTGTGTAGGGGTTTAGTTTACGATTTTTCTTTCTACATGAGTATCTTAGAAGAGGCTTTAACTTTAAGTTAACCCCCCCCCCCCTAAGAAACTTGATAATCATGAAAACGAAAGTTTCACAGCATGTGAACTCGAAACTCTGTTCAAAACATTAGACTGTAGTTATAAGATATATGTTATTGTATATATATCTTAGCGTAGTTAGAAAGTTGTATTTATAACTAAATAAAGTTATTTTTATTCGAGTTTACGAATATTAAAATAACCAGAATTATCGAGCGTCTCTCGTGATTTAGGGGACTGTCTATCTAGTCTTTTAAATAGACATAACTGCATTGAAGAGTTTTTGTTTGTTTGGTGATTGTCTGCATTTTTCATTATTTTTAGGCACTTAAATCTATAAAATACATCTGTGGAATGAAGGATTCTTACCATCGAAGAATTTTAATTCACTTAGCCGATCGGACAAGGATTGTTGGTTTAGAACTTTTAAGTGCTTCCAGCGATTATGAACGCACACAGGGACAGTTTTTTAGGAATCTTTCTTTGTTTTGCACCATTTCTTCATTTGCTAATGAAGATATGATTCCAATAAATAGATCAGGATCATTTCCAAGCTCAGCGAGAGCACGGTTAGACAGCACGAGTACGAGAATGTTGAGAACATTGACTAGTACAGTTCAACCAAAGCTGGAACCCTTTCGTCCACCTGAAAGTCAAATTGAAGAATGTTTGAACGGATTATGGGACGCTATAGAACATTGGTTCATAATAATTAAAGATGAGATTAATCGTATTCCAGATTTGGATGATCAATGCAGCGAATCTGATAAGCCTAAACAAGATTCTGAAGAGGATGAATTTCGCCTTAACATAAACAAAGATCAGGTTGACACAAGACTCATAGCCACTGAACTTGTGCGCTGTAAACCTAAGGATAGCATTAAGCGAAGAAGCACTGCTAGTATTGAAAGCATACGACTAAGCCAGCCTGCTTTAGAGTTTAATATGGCAAGGCATAGTGGGGATTTGAACAGTAGTGGGGGGCTTTCACGTGATCTTGGGAGATTGATATTTCATCGATCTATGAGTTCGGGAAATCGGGATCCAAGTTCGAATTATGTGCTTCCAGTCGATACAGAAGAGGAGAAAATCCAAAGAATTGGGGAAGAAAGTTTCTCACAAGACGAATCTAGCACTGGAATGAGTTATGAAACTAACTTAGTTTCCGTGAGTTCGTCTGCAGCAGATCGATATCTCCCTTCCGATGAAGCGTCTGTTGGCCTAAGTGGTGTTGGTGTTGATGATACGAGGAGGTCGAATACTGGTGCTTCATCTTCGAATTTCGATTCAGATGTAGAAAATAAACGTCCCTGGCCGGCGTTAGCAAATGCAAGCAGGTCAATTTCTTATATGAATGCTATTGGGAATACGTCGTCTTCTTTTGAGGAAGAAACTGCATTAAATCGTGATAGTTTACCAATGTCGGCTTCCCTTCAAATGTCGACAAATTTTGCGCAAATGCCAGATTTTGATGCTGCAAGAAATGTGTCATCTGACTCAGATATGAACAAAGAGAAATACGATGACAGTAACAATGGTGATGAAAATATAAGTATGGTCGAGAAGTTTGCTGATCGTCTTTGTGCTGCATTCCATGGCTATCACATTGCAAGTTGTAATAAAGCATATTGGGAATCGCCAAGGTATTTATAGATTTTAGATATTTACGGCGTCATTTTATTTTGAATTTTATTAAGTATTTGGTTTGAGAATCATCGAGAGTTTATCATCTTGAGTCTTTCTGTGCTTTTTTTTTTTTTACTTTTGTTACCGAATACTGCAACCTAAAATTATTTTAAAATATTTTAAAATAACCAAAAACCTTGGGAACTATTAACATTGATTTTGATGTTGGTTACTCCGAGATTAAGGAACATATCAAAATTCCCAGACAGACCTTTTGCTCTTTGTGAGCTTGAGTTTTTCACTGACACATTTGTTGTTAGCAAAGCAAGCGATGTGGTACGCAAAACTCTTTTCACAAGAGTGGTGAATTTTTTCATAAAATCTCAACCATGGAGCTTATCTCAACTGTATCCTTTGCGCTTTTTAATAACCAAACAACTCTACTTATTCCTGGATTCGTCATTAAATTCTGCGCAGAATGGTGTATACATGTTCAGGGTTTATCTAAAAACAGACTACAGAATATTGAGTTGAATATTTGCTTGTATGTATTAATTTTGCTTTCAAATTTGTTTTCTTTTAGGAAATACAAAGTCAGAGCTTCAAAGTTTGATTCTTTTATCGAAAGAAACGAGGAAGTCCTGCAGTTATTTGTTGCGAGGTACTTACATTTCATTGCAAAGAGTAACAATAATATAGTTTTTCATTGCAGTAGCTGTATTTTAGAACTCAAACGCTCACAAGTCATCATACCAACATTTTTTTTGTAACAATAAATTACAATCATAGCCACCAACATCAACTTTTGTTACAATAAATTAACTGATTTGTAGCGAACCAATTAACTTTTGTAACCAAAAATTGATTTATTTCACAAGGAACCAATCAACATTGAATCAAGGGTTGCAGTGCCTCTAGTTGCTACCTTTGCAAATAGCTGCGTTTATTGAGTTGTATTGACTGCATATTAACAATGGAATTATCATGATTTATCATAAACAATGACGCTGAGTGCAAGTTTGAGAACTTATGAAATTTCGAAATGGGCAAGAAAAGGGTTTTCTCGCTTTTAAATTAAATTAAATTCAAATTTATTCATAGAGCATACTTTACCATAAAACATACTCTATACGACCCAGGGACTATACAACATACTTTAAACAGAAAAAAATGGTTACGTTACTCAGTGAAATTACTTTCTAAAATAATTTTAATACTATTTTATTCAGGAAACCGAAGTTGATATTTGATCATTTTCAATTTTTGCTCGACAATCCATTGTTATTGCAAAGATACCTTCCAGTCATACACCAACAGGTATGTCAATCTTAATAATTTAAACAATATCATTATAAATAATTTTTAAAAACGAGGTGGCCCAAAAAATCTCCCCACGTTTGCAAAGCGTTTGCTAGACGTTGATATGAGAGGCTTCAACTTGAAGTTTGATACCTTGTGTTCCAAAATCTGCCAAGTAATTCCTGAGCTATACAGAAAAGAAAGCAAACGTTAAATGGCTTTCTCAAAGCCATAATGAAGAACCTTCAGCTGATTGCAGCAGCAGAAAACTTATATTGTTGGTTTCATTGAGAACAATTCTTTTTGGTTTTGGGTAGATTTTAGGTACTTGGGTAGATTTTGGGATACAGGGTATCAAACTTAAAGTTGAAGCCTTGTACATCAACGTTAAACAAAAAAGTTGATGAAAGTTGATCAGTTGACGCGCTTTACGTATACAATTGACATCTGCTAGGAAAATTTTGTGTTTGGTTTCCCTATGAGATTGCTTACATTTGCTTAGCCAATCACGACCCAACATTATTATCACATGCCCACGAATGCTGCAAATTGATTGGCTCTGTTGACGGAAAATTATATTCTTTTCACAATAGCGAATGTTCGAGTTAACAAGCAGTCGAGATAGTGGATGCCAACCGTATTTATATGAATGATGGAGGTTGAAATTTGAGAAAATAATTTATATATGAAATAAACTTTGCTGTACGCCAGCTTTTTCAAAATATATAAGACTAGACAAATATGTAAAAATAAATTCGAAAATCTACGATGAGAAATTTATTGATGACCATTAATCTATGGTTTATATTTGATTTGTTGCAGCCATTTAAAGAACGCCAAGAATGGTTTTACGAAAACCTTCACAAGGGTAGAGATGCCAACACGCTAGCATTTGATGAAAAATCTTTAGTTACTGTTGCCAGAGGTAAATATGAAAAGGTTACAGAGTTGATTCTTTTGTGTATGTTTCAGATTAGTGACAGCCTGTGTTGACATTATTTATCTCGAACTCTTCCGGGAAATTGAAATCTGTTCGAGACAGAGAATGTTCGAATTAACGAGCAGTAGTTTGTAAGAAATTCTGGTGAGGGAAATGAACTTTTTTTTGAAAAAGCGAATTTTTGATATAATGGGCAGTTGAGATAGCGAATGTCAACTGAATATCAATTTTCTTAAAATTTCTATTTTGAAATTTTGTTTAATCGATTGATTGTATTGGCTGAACAGGCAAATTATAACAAGCAAGTCAAAATCGTATGTTTGGGCATGTGATAGAAATTTTGAAATGTGATTGGTTCTACAACTTTTAGAATGGTAATTATTAGTATCCGAAGACTGGCCACGCCAATCATTTGCCGGAACAATTAATATACAACAGCTTAAAATAGAATTATTTGATTGGTGAACTAAACTTTTTTTAAAAAGAGGCTGCATAAACAATGGCGAAAATTGGAAATGTTTGCTGACGCGGCGTTTCTTCTGAAAGGAGGCCAATCTTATTTGACCAAGTTTTTTCTTGTATGGTTACCAGTCGCTTGTTGACTTCCAAAAATTTAATCCATTATCCACAAAAGTATTCGTGCAGCTAGTCTATTACAGTCTTCACGTAATGTTTTTGGAAAGTAATTTTACTTCCTCGTAAAATAAAAATGTTTACTACTATAAGGAGTTGATACATTATAAGTCAAGATTGAAATGATTAAAAGTTTAGTTTTTTATTAATGTATTAGTTACGCTCTAGAACCAGGGGTAAATATTCACAGTGATTTATTATCTTTCTCCAGCAAGGAGTTAGGTTTCGTTTTTATTCCCACATTTGATTGAACATTTTCTAACGAAATTTCACATAAAATTTCCTTCCTTTGCCCCAGTGGAATATTGCAGTATTGTGAGGAATATTTACCCCTGTCTAGAACACGAATAAGTTCATTTGCAAATGGTTGATATTTGTAGATCTTGTATTTTAGCATTTTCATCAGGCTCTGTGTTTTTTAGTTTTTGTATGTTTTTCAGATTCTTTGTTGTTAAGCAGTTGTGGAAATATTTTAAAGAAAAACACAGATGCCTTAAAAATGAATTTGGCAATTCAATTTGAAGGTGAAGCTGCAATGGTAAGTTTTGTTCTGTTATTATTTTATGTTTGTCTTTTCAAACGAAACAGGAGAGTGAAGTTTTAAACAAGCTTTTGCTTTGAAGAAGCCAGGGAAGAACATACAATTTCATATTACGTTAAATTTTAATTTGTAATTTTATTTTTGTTAAGACGACCTGATAAAATTCTTTCAATGTACTGCGTGGCCCAAAATAATCTCCCCACGTTTGCAAAGCTGCTATGGAGGAGCTTTTTTTGATAATTATGTTTTTTGCTTGAATTTTATATAAAAGGCTCAGCTTGAGAACTTGTTTTCCAAAATCTACTAAATAATCACTGAGTTGTAGTCTATGAAATCAAAAATAAAGGATATCTGTTGCTGCTATCTGCTGAAAATACTATATTATGGCTTTGAAAATGGTGAGAGATACAATCCAAAAAATTACAGGCCTATTTCTCTCTTATCATGTTTTGAAAAACTCATTGAACGC
>JAYJMH010051814.1:0-13479 GCA_036873815.1 Phacellophora camtschatica | reverse complement strand
ACTTCAATTTATTATGAAGTATTAATTTGAAATAATAGCACACACGTTTCTTATGGATTTGTTTGTCTTTACTATTTTTATTATTTTTACATTCATCATAAAATACATGCAGAACAACCCCAAGGGAGTCATTCACCAATTTGACATCTGATCCGATAAATTTAGGTGTACATTTTTAAGTAAATCAATCATTGTTGGTAAGTAACTGTAAAGTAACATTTAATAGTCATGAGATGGTTGAAGACTGTCTCTTGTTAAAAGGTTAGCTTTTCACCAGATGAAATACTCCCTACTACAACTCTATCGCTTCAGATGGCTGTTTCCTTGAGCACAGGGGTTACACCCATCTACATGTTGGCTTTAGCTTGATTGCATTTCATTGTTCCTTACTCCTGAGATGCTTGAGGTTGACTTCTATATTTCCATTCTAGCATTTCCTTGGTCATCCTCATGGTTGTGGACCACTACTTAATATGTTAATATTGTTAAAATAAAATATTTAAAAATTATGAAAATTATGAAAATCAAATAAATACCCACCATTTGTGCATGCAGTAATTTTATTTGCACAAATCTTCATTTTTTTCATGTGTGTAACTGATGACCATGTGCTATCCCCACCAGGACATTCTGTGTCATTTTCTATCAAACTTAAAAGATTTAACATTAACTTGAACATTGAAAGACTTCACATGAAACCTGCTTAAACAGAAAATTAAATCCAAAATTTGCAGAAGAAAGAGTTTAGAAATCAAGATAAGAAATGTTAACATAAAATTATCAGCACAAAATTTCCCCCATTAACACTTGCTATTCTGTTTAAATAATTAAAAACTCACATTTGATTTACTTTAACATCCTTCATGGTTTCAAATCTCTTAAACATTTGTGAACTGCAATTTCTTATATCAATGCTACAAAACAAAATTGAAGAAAAAAAAGTCCAGTAACTATCTAAAATGCATAATAATTATGCTTAAACGCAGATCATCAGACAGCAAAGAACAACTTATACACATTTAGCCAGTAAGTCAATTGTCTCCTCAACACAAACAAATATGTTTCACCAACTGTGTTGACAGACTGAAATCTTTGCGCAATATTTGTTAACTTTGTTCTAACCAAAAGATTGCACAAAATATTCAAACTTTACACTTTGGTTCTGTTGTATCCTAATGTTAACTTTCTGATAAGAAAGTTGTTTGTATATAAGAAATATATTTTAATTCATATATTTATATTTTAATGCTGCTTTTTAATGATTTGGGGTTTCACTCTTTGCTCACACTTGATCAATTAAGTTCTCTCACAACTACGCGTAGGCAAAAACATACCGGGTGTCTCAAAAAAATTGCCACAGATTTGATTCCGTCCTATGATGAACATATTACCTAAAATGCTAAGAAATGTATTTAATGTTACTCACAGAAGTTGAGATATTAATTTTTGAAGTTGAAATTGTGTGTCACCCTCAGACCAGAACTTTTGCAGAATGGCCTACCAAAAGTCTGTCATTTTGGGGAATCGCCTTGATCCTGATTTCAAACAAGCAAGGTATCCATAGCCTACAGACTGTTTAACAATGGGCATCAAGATTTTTGCCATGTTCCATAGAAAAAGGAGAAAATTGAATGTGTGATTAAAATTGTAACTTAACTTTAATTCTTTGGGGATAACTTATGACAAACTGCATCAATGAATTACACAAGGCATTATAAAAAAAAAATGTCGTTTTTTAATCATCAATTATTATAGCTTTGTTCATAAAAATTTTATTTTCCAAAATGATAAAAGAACAAACAAACATCAGAATCCCCCCAAATCAAATACTTTCATTTAGGCAATTATGTGAAAGCTCTTGTTTGACGGTGACACACAATTTCAACTTTGAAAATTAATATCTCAAGTTACAAATACAAGGCACCAAAAATGACAAGCAAGGTATTTTTGGTTAAGTTAACAATCAATGCATAATATCAATAACACTTCGTATCATTTTAGGTAATACTTTCATTGTCAGCCTTAATCAAATCCATAGCCATTTTTTTGGAACACCCAGTACATGTTTTCTAACATGGATCATAATGATATATGATATAATGCCAACATGTTTCAAATCTTTGCAAAAAAGCTGCAGCACAATTAAATGTTCTTAAAAGATTAAAGTCGTTCATTGGCTTTAAGGGAAAAATGATTCTTGTTCAGAGCTTTGTATATTCTAATTTCGATTATTGTCCCTTGGTCTAGTATTTTTCATCTTTCAAATCATTACAGAAAATTGAAAAGTTACAAGAAAGAACGCGCTCTAAGATTTCTCTATAATGATCATACCAGTTTGTATAACGATTTGCTTTTGAAGTCAGATAAATGCACAATGCTCATTGCTCGCCAAAGAGTCCTGTGCATTGAAATATTCAAAACAGTAAAACAGTTAAACCCGCCGTTCATGTAGAACATTTTTAAATTACGGTCATCAAGTTTTTCATTAAGAAATCCAAATAACTTGGCCCACGTTAGGACTAATCAAACAGCGTTCAGGTTCAACAGTCTGATGTCTTTTGGGCCACAGATTTGGAATGGCCTACCAAAAGAGCTGAAAGCAGCAGAAAATTTGAAAAGTTTTAAGAATCTAATAAAACGATGGGATGGACCTTCCTGCAAATGCAGTGCTTGTCAGTGCCTGCCTGTCACAGTGCCATCTAGTGTTATAACTTAGTGCCTGTTAGTGCAATTTAATTGTATGATTTATAAAACAAAAAGTTAATTTACTAAAAAAATTTAATAAATAAATTTACAAACAGACAAACAAACATATATGATGGTGATGACCCCAAACCAACCGCCGAGTGAGCCGGTCTTTTCTTTCTAAAATATAATTCTTTTTTCTGTTTAGTAGAACCTACCTAACGCTACAATCAGATTGAATACAACATCTTCCATATGTACGTGCTTGCTTCAACACTTTGGGCTGCTTTTCTTCCATTCTGCTGCTGTCGTCGTCTTCACGTTCTTCAAATTTTAGGCCCTCGTCATCCTCATCATCGTCCTCCTGCTCCTCGTCTAATTTTTGACAATGTTGTTGTTGGAAAATGTTATTCCCACTAAATGAATTGCATTCTTGACAAAATTTCATGGTCTCTAAATCATTGTTAACACGGCAATTTGTGTCTTCGCACAAATAACAGCTCAGAGAAAAGCCAACCAGTATAAAAATTTTTACAAAGCAACCATAGCCTTTTCTGTTTTGGTCCTCCATGTTTTTTTTTAGGTTAAGATCACAAGGATCTGAGAAGTCGCGTTAAAAAATCATCCTCCGCCGCTTTTCATGCCGTTGTGTTTACGCCTCACTCCTTATGTTTACGCCTCACTCCTTACGTTCATGCCGCGGAGAAAACAAGCAAGAACTTCAGCAGTCTTCGTAGCACAAAATAAAAGCTGCTGCGATGTGCGATGACTTAAAATCAATCATAAAAGTAGCACATATGCTAATATTTTTATAATCACCGTTGGTGATTATAAAACCATACGCTTTTTTCCAAATAAATACTAAATATTAATTTTGTAATATTTTTAAAGTGCCTCTAAACCTTTTGGGGAGTTTGTCTACATCAAAAGAGCATCTAAAATATTAAGAATGGCGTTTACAGAATATTGATATCTGTTTTTTTAGTTTCCGAGTTATCTTTGTGCAAATGATAAAGTTGATGACGTCACGCCATAAATTAATGCATTGCTCAATACAGAAAACGTGTCATATCTCGTGAATTAACTGGCAGACTTCAATTTTGAAGAACAGTAGTGACAATGAGATGACACAAATCTGTCGTGCTCAATGTGTTACCATGGTAACAGACTAAATTCCAGACCCTTTTGTTTGTTTTGGGTAAATATTAAATTTTCGTTGCTGAGGAAAAATAATGAATTATTATGAAGAATATTAACCCTGGTTAGCTGCCAAATAGAATTGGATACAAGATTAAAAAAGACGCATTATTATGATTCTTTTTCATTAATATATCAAAAACAAGCTAAAACAAAACAAAATTCAAAAAACAAATCAAACTTTTCGATAATTTAACTTTTAGCAAAATTTAACAAAATTTAATTTAATTTAACAAAATTTAACTTAAAAGTTGACTTTATTTTAACGCACTTTCAAAGTGAACCTTTACATAAAAAAGTTTATAAAGAGATAAAGGCACTTCGTAAGATTGTGAAATATTACTTTATTATAAAGAATTCAGTTCTTTACACCTTTTTTTTTTATATAAAAACCTGGCTAAGGCCCTATTAGTGAAAGGTTCTTAATTTTGGACAATTTGGACTAAATTTCACCAGCAAAAGGTTCTTAATTGTATATAAAAATTCCGTTTTTTACTATGTATATGAAAAAATTCTGTTTTTTACCATCAATTCTTTTTTCAACAAAAACATTAACAAAAACTGGGTATAAATTGTAAAGGATAAAAAGTTATATATGCAATCTTCACTGAATTAATCATCTGATATCATGTCCACATCTTCTTAGCGATTTTTCATTCACTGGTAGAAGTTTCTCAAATTTTCGTGGGTTTCGGTGAGTTTCTTATCAAGTAGTTTCTTATAAAAAAAAAGACGTGTATATAGCCCTAAAATATAAAATATCACGATTCTTTTAAACACGATCTTGGTTTTTTGGAATCTGATAAAGAAGGGCTACCAACAGAAAAGCCTTCAAAGTCATAACAATGCAAGTCATCTATAGTGCATACGTTTTGCCATTTCGTGGCAAGAGGCGTTGGCTGCAAACAGTTAGTGACTGGTTCGTTCTTTATTTCCAAGGGCAGATACTTGGCATCGAGTATACCATGTCTGGAAAGATAAAAAATACAGACATTTCTAACAGTTTTTCAAATTTGATTTGAAATTTCAACATCTCATCTCCAGTCTCGTGGTAGGCTTATTGCAAATGCCGTACCCTGGAAGTTTGATTGGCTTGCTGACGCAAGGGTGACAAGAGCAGACTAGGCAAGAACGGCCAAAGTTATGTAATGAGGCTAGTCTCGTGGTACAGAAAGAACCCCAGGGGGGGCAATACCCTCTAACTCGTGTAGGGAGTGTGTTCGAGGAAATCTTGAGCCAACCAAAAAATATAATTGCCACTAAAGGGCAAAGCCGAAAATATAATAACATGGCGAATGTCATGATGCAATTTTGCTGCCTATAACATCCTTTTAATAATATTTCTGTAAATATCTTAATATTTTATCCAAAAATGTAAGATTTCAGTCTTTTAGAGCCAAAATTATATTTTTTAACGAAACATATTTCAGACCCAAAAATATATCATCGAATCAAGTCTTGAATGAGACCCAAAAATGTAGGACATCCCCTACCCAAATCAGGTGGTACTGCCCTCTAGGTCTTTTGGGCCCATATTTATTTATAAGAAACATGCAAATCTAATGTAGACTTCATTTTCCAGAAGTAGAAAAACATATTTTGTTCTTCTATATTCTATTTAAAACCTATAATTCTATGTTACTGCACTACATGCAAATCACTATACAATGCTATACTCCAACGAACGACATCACGAGGAGAAAAAATCAAATTGCACACTACATGATTATACATAAATTTAAAATGCTTTCTAAGAAAATAAAAATAAAACGATACAAAATAAAAATATACGATAAAGGACGTGCTGGCTACTTCTGGATAAATTAAATTTAACTAATAATAAATTAATAAATCTGGATAAATTATATTTGAAATAGAACAAATTTTGCGTACAGACATGGTGTCTAAAATCTTACAGTAGCTCGATAATATAAGTGGACTATATTACAAAATAAAAACAACCAAATAAAAACAACAAAATATGAGATGATGATAAATACAACAAAATGTATGACGAAATAAATAAATATAAATACTCACTTGCTTACTTTGATTCTAAACATTTGTGCAAACTGTGTCGGATTGTACACATCTTTCATTCCTTTCAGATAATTTTTTACATCTGATTTTGAAGGACTATTCTCTCCAAGGAATTCAGCAGCTGCTGGAATACCAGTTCTTGTGAAAAGAAAATTTCCAATGCTGTACAGGACAAGTGAATTGCTCATGCATTCGTGACCCTGGTAAGAAAAATGGAAGTCATCCCGAGAACATTAAGATAATTGGAATAGGGGAGATGAAATGGGAAATCGAACTTGCTTTTTGGCAATGGGAAACAGTAGCGGATCCAGAGATTTGAATGAGGGGTGCTGGCGGGAGTATTGAATTGAGACAATGATTTGTCATTTTTTCCATTTCTGGAAATTTGAGGGGTGCTCGAGCACACTCTGCAACCGTCTGGATTCGCCCCTGGGTAATGGGGTTTACATGCCTGGGAATGGGAAATTTATCCTGCGACTGAGATCGATAATACAGTCAATACAAAGCCTGGGACTAGGGGTCTGTTTGTATGAGGAATCACCCCCGGCATACAGGTATGAAAATGTGTTGGTGAGATCTCCGCTACTTGGTGTGGGCTCTTATAATTACTGCGCATTCCTTGTGCGACTATTCATTAAGTTCTCCCAATTAAAATTCTTTCTCGAAAGTTATCCCAAAGTTATCCCAAATCTATCCCAATATACCGGGATAACTCGGCTTATATAAACAGGGGATTGGATGAACATTTCTCAATTAAAATACTTGGATAGTCGATTTATTTACATCACACTATAGTCAATAGACTATGATCACACGAAGTCAAATATTCAAACTGATCAATGTTAAGATTTACATGTCGCTGCTTATGCAGAAACCAAATAACAAAATCAATGAAATCATAACACTTGAAAAGTTTCACTGATCAAAAGCACGCAGGTTAAAATGTCAAATTAATGTAAATATGTGGACTGGAAACGAATGGTGGTTTTTATTTGAATTGAAAGCTCACGGATGAAGGCTATTTTATTTTCCAGTTTTGGCAGTGACATAAACGTGATTGTAGATGAAAAAATGATACCCGAAACTTTAAGTTTGCCCTTCGGACATCATTCTGTATATAATTTGAGATTGGTAGTCTCACGGATTTCAAACAACAGCCCTGCAACGGGGATGGTATTTTTGAGTCACCTGGTATAATGCAGTGGTTTGAACCATGACTAAAATATCATCTTTGAAAAAGTCCACGTTTGTCTATCTCAGGGCCGGCCTCGTGGGGATGTGGGGGTGTAAAACGCTATTCATTCGGTAATTTCACCTCGTCTGGAAATTCAGTCGGCAAAGCTGAGCTTACTATTCATCGGCGAATCTCTAAATCTCTAAATTTTGCCAGATCAGGGCATCCAAATTGGTGTCCCAAATTTTATAATGAAGTGAACAGAAGATAATGTCCCCTCCTTGTGTAAACTAAGTTTAATGTCACTATAATCTTCTAACGAGTTCACGGTTTGTCTCGGTTCAAGGAGCATCTTTTGCAATAATACCAATCAAATTATCCAAAAGCTACTTGAACAAACGCAAGCTTTAATTAATTAAATGAGGACTATCATAATTTTCATAATTGTTATAAATTTTCATACCTGTATTACATGAGGATGTGTTCCAACAATGAGATTAGCCCCATATCCAACTAACAACTTTGCAATGTCTCTCACTCCAATTGGGGGAATGGGTGCGAGCTCCCGACTCCAATGCATTAGAACAATTGCAATATCAACGACATCTTTCAATTCATTCAAATCTTTTTTTACCATACTTTTATCAAAAATAGCCGGACCGACAGTGAACATGTGACTACCCGGCTCACACCCTTCACCCTCTTGGCATTGGTGACCACCGCAACCTTCGTGATTTTGACAATATGCAAGAAAACCTATTTTCACTCCATTCACCGTTCTGATATGAGGAATCTGTCTCTCTTCTTACCTGAAAGAGATTCTTTTCCTCTTGTCAATTTTCCTAAAGATCTTCTCGGCATTTAAATCAGACGTTTGGGAAAAAACTCGATAATTCTTTGTATATATCTTCTCGCTATTTCGAAAGCCATCATGAGTTTTTTCCTCGGTGCTACGGCTACGACTACACAAACCGACGTAACTAATGCTGGCATTTTCTAGTGCTTCAACAGTACTAATTGCACCAGCCTCACCATAATCAAGCAAGTGGTTATTTGCCAATTGCAGTATGTCAAAACCAGCGTATTTCAGCCCAGAAATACCGTTCAGTGATCCCCTATGAACCACATTCTTGCTTGGAAAAGCTGGCGTAGCGGTCAAATTTGAATCCATCAAAACGCTCTCTAAGTTTCCAACCCGGAGATCGGCATCTTGCATAAATTTACGCATTTTGCTGAATGGCATCAAATAGTCACATGTTTTGGCGACTTCTGCAAAATACTTCACAGGGCCATCGAAGTACAGATCGCCAACAAATATAATACTTGCTGTGCGAGTAGGGTTCTCCGATGATACTGTTTCTTGTAATACGAGTAACAAAAATAAATTTAATTTAATAATGTTTAACTTTAGTAACTTAACAGTCAACATTATCTTAACGATAAACGACGAACAATGGAATAAATACAATGTCGATTGTTTTATGCCTTTAAACTGGTAAACTGGTTTTTCATCGGCAAAGCAACAGGTTCTGTGATAGATTTCCACAAACAAATTTTCGTTTCACGTGTATATATAGTTACGTAAGCCTAGCTATATATCTTGCATAGCAGTTTATGTAAATGGATTTCACAAAAACTAAATATGAATTCGAGACCGTCCACTTTTATTTGTCCGCTTGTTGTGGCATAACAAATACTAACAATCTCATTGCATGGTAAAAAAAATTGACGAAAATACCATAAACATTATCAATTATTATTAAGCTATGACACCCTAAATCGTTAAATTCTACATTGTTTTCCATCTCGTTAAGGATAATTTAAAAGGGTTGAACCAGTACAGTCCCCAGGAGGCTCCTTCGCAGCGTCTTTCAAAATTGAATAATGAAATGAATTTTGAATAAAATGAATTTGGAATAATGAGTTGAGTTAGGCTACAGATTCACAAAAAAAGACATCGAGTATTGTTAGATTCGCAAAAAGACGAAATGATTCACTCACAAAAATACATCGCAAAATAGATTGAATTTAAAGGTTTATGATGTTTCCATATTTTCCTGGGGGTGTGTAAGTACTATTTTTATTAACAATTCTCATAAAATGGAACCAAAAGACGTTGCGAAGGAGCGTGAAGTCCCCGGTATTGTAAACTCACAGTGAAGATGAAGCTCTATACAGCGGACACTTTAGCATACCGGACAGTCATTCAAATTCAAAACAGATTATATTTCTTTTTGTCAATTTTCATTGTAGACTTGTTTTACAGGGTTGTTACATCGTCTAAGTTAACTACAAATATAAAAGATACAATACAATAAAACACCACCCCACTCTACTAATTTAACCAATACTGAGAATCTCAAAAGCAGCCTTAAGAAAAGTGGCAACCTCCTTAATAAGGCTTAGGTTTTCATTGGTAAGCAGGAAGATGAATTTATTCCTGCCGGAGGGAAGAGTAAAATTTGGAAGAGCAAGATATGCACATATTTAACGTATGAAAAATTCAAGGATGGGGGCTTTTTCGAGGGTAGGGTTAATTCGAAGGGAGCCAATTCGAGGACTTAGGGTATGAAATAAATGAAAACTTTCGCCTGAATTTATCCCTACAAGCATGGTTTAACTTTTCGTACTCGAACTTTCTCAACTCGAATTTCCGGATAAATTGAGCTGTATTGTATCTCTTGAGAGCTTTCAGTGTTTATTTAGTTGTGGCTATCTTGAAAATTCGCTTCTTGAACAATTTCATTGCCCTTGTTTACCTATAGGCCAAACAACTCTTCAAAAATGTTACAATTGTGCTGCTCGCTAAGTACGGTCATTCAAAAATCTTTAAAGCAAATGCCTATATTGAACTATATATCACATATAACGAATAAACACCGGAGGCGCTATGAAGGGCTCTGAAAGAAAAGGCTTAATAGAAAGGAGAAATTATTCGAGGGAGGGCACTTGTTAAATATTTTGTCTTTTTCCACATATGCATATAATTCAAAAACCAATTTTATCAAACGCATACAAAATACAGTGTGTCCCCAGAAAGAATTTACGTTTGCAAAGCTTTGGTTTTAATATTTCTGCTTCAGATTGCATTTTATATAAGGGACTTAACCCTTTCACGACCAGCTAGTACTTTAAAAAATAAAATAATAAATGTTGAAAAATTCAATCTGAAGCTGATCAACTGGTGATTTTGGCTGAACCTAAAAGGATGAAAATAGGTTTATGTGGTTCAATTCGAGCCCCCCCCCAAAAAAAAAAAACAGATGATATCACCCACTGCGATCTTTTGCTGCCTATAACATCAAAAGACTCTGACAGCTTTTTTCTGGCGTAGCATTCCTACGCTATTCGTCAGGTTCCCAAAAAGAATAATAATTTATTTTACAGTGTTATTCAATGCATCTTTTATATAAATTGTTAATAATATATTATAGTATAATGGGTAAGCGACTAAAAATAGTTCAGAGTTATTCAAGTTCAATGCACATTCCCATGAGATTATTGTGATCCCTTTCACGCCCAAATTTATCTATAAATTCATTTTTCAGGGGGTAGCCCTTACAAACCAACTTAATAAACTTAAAAACTTAAAAATTTAAAAACTTAAACTTAATAAACCTATGCTGAAATATCTCAAACTTATGTAAAGTTATGTCTGTATTTACCCCATGGGAATATGACATATGCCATATCGCCCTTCCTGGAGGTTGTAATAAAAAATCTCAGTGTAAAAATCTTGCTATCAACATGAGGGGCCAATATATATTTGAGCCGGGGGGCCTATAAATTCTCCCCGGGGCCCTGGTTATCATTACTGTTATGTTATTCATGTAATTCATTGTTACCAATGCTGCAACTGAGACTGCGATGCACCATTGGGAGGTAGCTTGCTGGAGGGGAGACGCTCATTTAATTTCAGCGGGAAAGAAGTGCTTATACAAAGTAAGCACCAAGGCTGCGTATACATGTACCAGTGCCGGAACAGTTTCAGAACCGGTACAAAAGTTTTCTTTTTCCCTAGCAGGTACAAAAACGTATCGGATCACTCGTCTTAATATAAACGCAAGGCTGATCCGCAACACTTTTGTATCGGATCAAAAAGTTATCCGGCCTGATCTAAAGGAAGGCACACATTCATAGATTTACGATACGCGCATCGAGACCGCTAAAGTGTCCGCGTTTTTAGAGAAAAGAGTTGACTGACTTACAATCTAATTATCCCGATAAATAAATCCCAAAGGATTCGTATTTAAAAATTCTCAATGACTCAAAATATTATTTTGATTTTAAATTAATCTGAAGACTAGAGTTATCAAAAGTTAATTTGATCCATTATACCTGCTCTGTAAGCTTCCAATCACTCCAGATGCCATATTTGATAACTAAATAAGAAAAGCAACAAAATAAAAACTACAACTAACTGTCTATCCTTGATTATGTAGCTTACATGGTAGGTGTTAGATCATATTAATAGATTGACATGCGGCAATAGCTTTTAATACGATTGAAAATAATTTTAAAATATACTATACTAGATCATAGCCGAGATAATCACACACACCATCTCTAGATATATGGCAAATATTATTCTTTCTTAAAATACACATTTCAAAATACCTTTTTAATAAAGAACTGCTATTTGTCATATGTCTTGTAATAATCTCGATTAGGATCTAACACCAACCCAGGTTGCACCCCTGTGTCCCGAACCTTCAAGGTGCACGAAAAATAAGTTGGGGAAACTATGCTGTTTGAAATAAGGAATAATCGAGGAAAGGCTGCAAAAAGCCCAGGAGGACTTCACTACTCATGATGAACATGCGCGAGTATTTTTTGTGGTGAAGCTGGGTTGATCTTAGATTATAATTTGATTTTTTGGTATTCTGTTGGGTGTTCCCATTAACTGTGGTATTATTTAGAGTTGTGGATATCTCACATTGTTTTTTACGATTCCCATCAAAGTAGATTATTGATTTAAAATAACTCATGTTTCTGTATATATTTCAAAATTTATAATTAATTAGATACGAAATAGAACTCAGTATTTTCTGGGTCTTTAAAATGTATTGTTTTGGTTCTTCAAATGAATGGAGCTAAGTATTCTTTAGGCTGTTTAACTGTAAAAATAAACTGTAAAATTGAAATGATAACAACAGAAATCTCTCCCAAAACGTCCAAATGCCTACCTTTCCTGTCATTTGAGAAACACCAGCTTTTAATTGGGTATAGTCAACTGAACGATAAGAAGCTTTCTCTAAGTAAAAAAATTTTAATAGAAATTAGAAAAGGAAACGATTGTCATGACATAACGAGCGGCACAAAAAAGTGCTCAGATATTTGAAAAATCATTCGATTTTTCATTTAAAAAATTTCATTTAAAAAACATTCAATTTTGTCGTTAATCTTGGTTCTTTTTGTGCAGTAGAGGATATTGTCAAGTACCGGGCGATCCAGAAAAAGATTAACGTTTGAAAAGTCACCAAAAATTTGATTTCGAATTTCAAAAACCCAAAAAACGTTAGACGGTCAAATAGAAACTGTCGCTATTTTGGTAACCTTGACAAATAATGACGTAACTTAGACTTGAAAACCTAATTGTGAGCTACCATTTTCCAATAAAAATTTAATTGAAATATAAAAATGTGTTTTTAAGCGTTTAATGCAGCAAATAACATTTTTGCATCATATTTATAACATTTGTAACAATATGAAATGATAGCAATTTGCAATAACGTGATTTACTGATTTTAAAGGTCGGTGTTAAAACGACAAAATTATATTGCTTTTAATGTGCTGGTGAAATATTTACCATTGCTCCAAATAATTTAGCCTTAATTTAGAAAATAATTTATACATGGAAAGGTAAAAATGAGCTTGATTGGTAACACGAGGGAATTTTGCCAATTTTCAAACGTTTAAAATGGTAGCAGCACAGATTAAGTCCAATTTGGCGTTTTCATGAGCAGCCTTCTATTCCTATCATTTCATAAGGTTACGAATTTTTTGCCAGGAATGGTACCGTAGAGAAATCTTGTTGTTATCTATATCAACAATTTATTCAATATTTATATCAACGATCTGTCCATGCTGATAACTGGCACAGAGGACTGTTATGCAGATGACACCACAATATATGCAACTAACGGAGATAACCAATCCGTAATTGATGACTTCAGAAAAATCTCATTTTTTAAATTTTGGCACACCCACAAATAATTTCAAAGTCAAAGTAGGTGAAGCTGAAGTTTAAGAAAGCTCTGAAGAAAAATTGCAAGGGATCACTTTGGACAAGAATTTCAACTTTAGTTCACATATCGAGTCTCTATGCAAAAAAGCTAGCCAAAAGATCTACGCGTTAGCAAGAATCTCCAAATACATGGGAA
>JAYJMH010051803.1:0-13482 GCA_036873815.1 Phacellophora camtschatica | reverse complement strand
ATAAGCTCTGCTTCCCTTGGGTCGTGTAGAATGCAATTTTTATATCTAATTTTATTATATCCATTTATCTGTAAACTGTTTGTATTCTCGAAAAAAAATGATGATGATGATGACAAGGAACGCCGAATTCGAAATTGTAAATATAAAATTATTTATGGAATTACCCTTTGAAAATATGGCGTGCTAACCTGTTTTACAAGAAACTATGTGCCGCTTCGAAAGGTTGAAGATTAAAGAATCGTAATAGCTTTGATATAAAACAAACCTCGGTGTAGGCTGTAAACTTGTCAAACAAATGATAGATAATATCAGCAGTGAAAATTTTCACTCCTTCCTTGTCAGCCAGATCTTGTGCATCACGCTCAATCTTTACATCAAATGCTAAAATCGCTGCAAATCTATAATAAGCAACAATTGACGGTCATTTCTCGAAAAACATCAACACTAGATCTAAAGATGCAACATTAAGAAAACACAGAGCTATGGATTTGGGCTGATGTATGCTCAGGGCTCAATATTCAGTATTAAAGATCGTTGAATTTCTTTACTAGACTAGAAACACAACATGTAAAAAACTCCAAATATCCTGAATTTCCCCCACATCTTCTACCAAATTGCGAAGAATATTAACCCCTGAGTATGCTGCCAATACTGTAATAGAAAAGTTGCTGTCGATGCTGTTATTCGTAGAAAAGATTCACAGACAGGCGACGAACAAGACAAGAAAATAAACACAAATATTTATGAAAATGTGAAAAACTATGTATATATACATATAAAGTTTTGATGGAGAATAAAAAAACAATTAATCTAAACTCACAGCGGCTCATGTTCCAACATGACTGAGGTTCTCATAACATCTTTCTTGTGAACGGGTCCAATGTTCACTCCTGAATACTAAAAATGAATGAAAAATTCTTTATTTACTCTTCCATCTTGTTTTCTTTTTGACAAAGTCCATGTTGGCGCAGAGGTTTTCTGTCAAAATTCATCTTGGTCGGAGAAGGTGTTTCAAAATTTATCCTCTTGCCGCTGCTTCTCCATTTTTCTTTGTGTTTAAATTTGATTGCACCAAAATCCACAAAAATTCTACTTCCACTAGAAACCCAACAGTAATGAATTACGCGGAAAAATAGCTGCAACTACAATATTTTCAATTTTCGGCGTTCAGCAGCGCTTAAGTGATTTGCTATTTGTGCTAATGTTTTACGCTTTATTTTCGTTCTTAATTTTCCTCAAATCTTTTCTTCTAAGCCTCACCCTTGCAAACCTATATGCCCCTAATGTGGTGGGTACGAAGATTGGGGGCGGGGTATTATGATTTGGAGGTGATGTGTTATGCTTTGTTCATTTCTCCTATCCCCAATCTAAAGCATACCGTCTTTATATTGAAACATATCTCTAACAAATACCCAAGAAACGAAACATATATTTTTTAAGAAAAGAAACATAATCCCAAAATATATATGACAATGATATGAAAACGGAATGGGCTAATCATAAAACATTGATAGAGTGCCTTACCGGAATTTTTGATGTTTTCAAGAATTCGAGAAGTGCTTCCAGAGAACCAAGAGTGGAAGCTTGTACATACACACCGCGTTCCGATAATTTGATAGCCATTAAACTCGAGCTCACGATCTCAGTTACTTCATCCTGTAATATAAACAAAGAAAGAACTTAAAAATATTCAATAAACATGGAAGTTGAAGAAACTAACTTTTCATTTTCCCAGATATGACAGAAATCTCCATGAACAGATATGAACCAAGACACTTAAATTAATCTGCAAAAATAATTTTTACAAAAACTTGAAGAACGGAGCGTGCACTTCATTTTATTTTGGAAACCTAAAACTGTCCAGATCCTGCTCGAACAATGCCGCGAGGTGTGAATGTTATTCAATTTGATTAGTAGAAAACAATGAGATAACATATTCGAAGATTTGCACGCTATGTTTCCGTGCATACATTTTTGGCTCAAACACGATCTTTGTTCTCGTTAAATTGATACACACGCGTGGCAATACCAAGCCAAATAAATACAAATTTAATTTCATAAAATATTGTTTAATCCTAAAAAATAAACGTTTCAGACATAATTTTTTAGCAGTAAATTTTAAGACGCTAAAATTGCAATCAGTTACCTTGAAAACTTCAATCTCATCAGGATGTTCAACAACAAACACAGGCGCGCCAGCCATAACCTTTTCTAAATCTTTTCCAGTAATCTTGCAACCTTGAGCTGCAGCTAGCTCTTTGTGTTGAATGTAATTACCCTAAAATGCAAAAAAGGATAAAATAAAAAACTAAAATAGCTGAACTAAATCTGCATGATTTGCTAAATTAACTAAATTCACTCATTTTGTTCTCTAAAATGTTTGCTAACTGTTGTTTGGATTTTGAATGGTTCAGTTGCATGGTTGCAGGCTACATGATATAGGTGTTTCGGGCCATGCCAATTTTAAAATGCTAAGTCATGGGATTAAACGACAAACAAACAACTACATTTTAGTTAGAAATATAAATCTGCCTTCGCAGGAGCTTCGGCAGCAATTACAAAATCCTTTCATACGTAGCTAACGCATTGCCTGTAAATATTCCACAATGCAAAATCAAAAATAATACAGGTGGAAGATAGAACGGGGGGGTAAATAAGAGATTGAAAACCCCTGTAGATAAAGCAAAATTGATATAAAATTGATATATTTACGCCACTTATCAAGTGATTTTCATAGAAGCTCTGAAAACCTCCAGGGATCAATGAGTTAAAGTGCACGAAGACGCGAGCATCCTTCAAAATCAAAAATGAACTTCGCAGTTTTGGTGAAGTTGTTACCGTTAGCATTAATGCAGGCACTTGTGGGTAACACGTATATTTCTTGCAGGCACAGAACATATTTAGGAAGATTCGTATCCTACTAAAAAGTAAAAATCTAAATCTTACTCGATAAATCTACCAGAGCTTCTTCAATTCAAATACTGTAAATCTAAATTCCCGTATCGTACACTGAAAGCAGGAATTCTAATACCATTGTTACATACCTTTATTCTCAACTCTCTGAGTGGTTGAGGTGTAAGAATTGCTCAGATTTGAGTTACAACTGGTCCATCAAGTCCACCAGTCACTATTGTGCCACCTTCTCTTAATACCTTCATTAATACCCTAATATCTCTTAATACCTTCACCTTCATTGTAAAATACCTTCACCTTCATTGTAACATACCTTTATTCTTAACTCTCTGAGTGGTTGAGGTGTAAGAATTGCTCGGATTTGAGTTACAACTGGTCCATCAAGTCCACCAGTCACAATTGTGTCACCTTCTCTTAATTTCCCGTTGACCAAAATAGTGTCTAACGTTGTCCCAAGCCCCGGTAAAGATTTAACCTGGAAAAAATTACGGAAATTGATGCAATGCGAATAAAAAGTAAGTGAATTTTTCCATGTAAGGCATTTTGTGTACGAATAGGCTCAAGTGTCATATTTGATACAAATTGATGTGCTGAAGATATTTACCTTTTTCACTCTCGAAAAACCCACTGACAAACAATCTAAAACATCATATTTTTGAGAAATAAAACTAACTTTTATTGCTTATTTTCATTTTCCATCTCCGTTGCCTATTGTCTATTTCAAATAACCATTAACAACACCTCACCTCCATAATCGTGCCTTGTAAATCTTCAGAGTACGCAAGAGTTTTTGCTAATCTAGTTTGCGTCAACCGACACAGTAAAGCCATTAAATCACCCATTCCATCTCCTGAATGGGCTGATGTTGGAACCATAGAAATGAAACTCTTCTCGTCATAGTTCTTGAAGAATAACTCAGCATTCAGACCCTAAAATAATAACTAAGCATTCAAACCCTTAAAAAGAATAACAGAGACATGAAAACAACTATTTTAAAGTATGGTTCTTTAAAATTTGTATGATGTTTTCCACATTGATGTACGTGTCTCGAAACAATGCATGAGGAAAATCATGAAGGAATTTTGATCTTCTTAAAGTCACTTGCGATGTACCTCTAGGCTCTGTACGTAGCCCTCTACTTTGTCGTATCTTTATCAATGATTTACCTGCTCTGAAAACTCTCCAATTACTTGTTGCACTCTCTCTTCAAATTCTATTTTCGTATTTTTCTTTTGTTTCTTTATCGTGTCATCTATTTGGCTAGCTGGACCTCGTTTCCATTCAAAGAGTCTGTCAACCTACGAATGAATTTGTGAAGCTGAGAATGCAAAAGTTAAAAACCCTATGTCCCAAATTTAGTCATGGCATGAGAAAGGCACCCGACCGTGTAACCAATGGTCGCAGGAAATATTTTGAAAAAGTGACCCAGCAGGAAATTTTGTAGAATATTGTTGAAAGTTAAGTTGATTAAATCGCAATTTAAATTGATTAAATGATGCCAATATCTTGCAGGAAATTTGTAGTCAAGATTGTTTTGGTCGCAAGAGACATTTCAATGTCATTAAAATTATACTTCTTGTTAATCTTTATAATTTATAATTTAAAGTTCATAAAAAACCAAATACAAGTTGATAAAATCGAATTATTGCAAGTTCTGGTAACAGCCAAAAATTAGGAGAAGTTTTATGCTCTTATATTAAATTCAAGCAAAAACAAAATTATCAAGACTAAAGCTCCTCCCTGGCAACTTTGCAAGGCTTAGTGCCAACTTTTTGCGGCCTCGCGGAGCTTTTCTTTTGTGAAAAATATCTCAGTAAACAAAGTTGACAATGAGAACTAGATCATATAGATTTAACCAAAGATAACTTTCACAGGCTGTCTCTAGATATATGACAAATAACAATTGTACATTTCGTTCTTGAAAGTTTCTTGAAATGTGTATTTTAATGTTAATTGTCATATATCTGTGAGTAGCCCATAGCCCATAGATCATATCTCTGTGAATAGCCTGCAGAATATGCAGACAATACATCCAAAACGTTGGCTACACCAACTAATCATTTATACATATATTTCGTTAGATTATCATATTTTTCTTTTTTGTAAAATTAGTGTTAATTAGCGATGAAAGCAGCTAAAACTTTTGTACAAACTATTAATAAAGGAATAAAAACAAACCATCAAGTCTATATGATTTAGTCCCCATTAAGGTTGACCTACCTTATTTAATGCAACGATAAATGGAGTATGTTTCTTTCTCAAAAGATTAATAGATTCAATGGTCTGTGGCTCAAGACCGTGCATAATGTCTACAACCAAAATTGCCATGTCACATAAACTTGATCCACGGGTACGCAAATTGCTGTGATTAAAAATATATCATTTCAAAATTCTGGTACAATTACTGATCAAAACTATTGCCCCACCTTGTTCACAATGACGGTAAAAATACCTCAATGCCCAGTCAATAAAATTTGCATGACAAAAGCATGATCAATCAAGAATTTTACAACACAAAGTTTTGGTATTTTCGTAAGTTCATCTAAGTTTCATTGAAAAAAAAAACAAATTAGCTTGTCCCCTTTAAAATTGAAGCAAGAAATTAGGAAAGTAAGACTAATAGGCCTTTTCGGAAATAAAAATCGTTCTATTGTGATACAGGAATAGCCTCGTTTTCAACATCGACGCAATTCCAATAAGTACAAAAAAAGTGTAAACTTCGATGTCTTTTGGGTTTGGTAACCATTCACAGGGGAAACACAGCACTAGCCTCGAGACCAGGCTCTATTTCCGAAAAGGTCTATTATGTTCAAGAAAGATATTGATTTTTGCAACGACAAAGATCTAATGTTTTCAAAGAAACTCTTAACTTTTTTTGTATGATGACAATTTTAAGAAACATTAAAAGATTAAATAAGATTAACAATTACGAAACAACATAAACAAAGAACATCGAGATATACCTTTCAGTATTTGTAACCTATGAATATTATATGCGCTATCAGACACTTAAAACAAATAGTTTTATAGTAGTAAAATAAAGCTGAGTTTCCACTTTAATATTTGGGTCATTTGGGTCGTTACCAGTCATGTGAAAATCACTAAACATGGACCTTTGCAGTCATTGAGATAGGAATTTTTCTATCTCAGCTATTCAGTCGTTGTGGTCGTTAGAAAGTGTGTTTTAACTAGGTCTTTTGGGGGTATTTCTCAACAACCCAAACGAACCAAACGACCAAGTCGAAACTAGGATTTAACAACAATATCACAAACCTAAATGACTCGTGTCCTGGGGTGTCGATGATCAACAGTCCTGGGAGCTTCATATCAAATTTCTGAAACTAAAATCATGGATTAAAATAAACTTTCAAAGCAACTATACATTAATACAACTAAAGGAAATTTGAAAGTTTAACACTTTGCTAAAGTCCACATTATCACGGTGATAAAATGATGGAAATGAACGAAAAGTAGATCAGATTATTATGATAACATGCATCAAAACCAGGTCGCTCATAATAACGCCAAATTTCGTTGCGTTTAAACTTGTACTGTTATATTCAGTATTGTGGCAAATAATTTGACCAATGCTTTTCGAAAATTGCGCAAAAAATAATCAAGATTAGCAACAATATCAAATTTTTGTGGATTTAAAACTCATTTTTTGCGGTCACTTAATATATACAGTCATAAAACAATTATGCGCTTATTCAATTTAGCAAAGCAAGTAAAACACTTTTAGCCCTTTCATCCCGTGAAGGGCCATTTAAAAACAACGTAAAACGTTATATTTTCAGGAGGTAAATACGGGCAGAACTTTGGATTAATTTAAGATATTTTAACATAAGTATATCTTTAAAATTAAGTTGGTTTTACTAGTGATACCCCCCTGCGCAATAAAACAAAGATTGAATTTTAGCATCAAAATAAAACTTGGATAAGATTTGCCTGGTTAACAAAAAGTAATATGGACGTGCAAGGGTAACTGAACTTACATCTTTAATCATCTTTGTTTGAATCTTTATCGTATTAAGAGGAACCATTGTTGCCCCAATTTGCTGGGTGATTCCACCTGCCTCTCCATCTTGTACATTCGTATGACGAATCTGAAAATTACAAACATTTAACAACCGTTATTTCAAGCTTTTGCTATTTCAAACAGTTAGTTTCCACTGCTTGTTATCTAAAACGTTTTCTCAAACAAAATTTACTTGTAGAATTAAATGACGAGGCCCTTGCATGGGGGGCCTTTGTTCCCCAGTTCCGTGATTAATTGCCACAGAGTTCTCTTTGGCCTTTTAACAGTCCCCCTAAAATTATATCCTGAAAGTTCCCCACAACTCAAAAAACGCTTTCAATGTTCTCTTCGTCCCCATTGAAAATATAGAATGTTCCCCTGTTCCCATCAATAAACATTGCAAGTTCCCTTGCTCCCCAGAACGTCAGGCAGGGCCTGTATGGCAACATGTTTTTGAATAAACGTGCATTCTACACGAGCAACAAGACTGATTTAACTTGGGCAGTAAAATGAAAGTTAACTTAATAAAAATTGATTAAATACTACAACACATTTGATTTTTGCATCTGGTAATTATGTTTAAAATAAAAAATTAATTTTAAAAATTGTTTTGATTTATTCAGGAAGCTTGTTCCATAGTCAATCTCCAATGTCTTGAAACGTTTTATTTCCTCGTGTATTCTTTACTTTCATGTAATCTCTTGTTTTTTTGTGTATTATTTTGATATTTATGCTCATTTTGCTTTAAAGAAAGTTCTAAAGATTTCAGGTAGCTCATTTGAATTATGCCATGTCATAAAAATTCCAGATTAAGGTAAAATGAAAATTGTCACACACATGACAATAATTTCGACAATTCTGCAAATAGGATCACGAAAATAAGGTTTGCTTGCAAGTAAGGCAAAACCAATTCCGGACACTATTTATCACAGAAAACCTAACGACAATATAATGAAAAGTATTACATATTAAAGCCAAAGTGAAACTGGTTACGCTGGTCTGCAAATCCAGAATGACATTTAATTTAGTTCTACATACCAGTAAATTACATGGTATATATACTATCAGCATAATAAATATGTACCGGGTGTTCCAAAAAAAGAAGGGGCACGTTTGACAATTTATTAGGCCACGAATTACTTACTCTATATACATGAAAACCATGTTGCTAGTGTTATCGTCAAGTAACATCGTCAAGGAGACGAGCTTGCATGCATGAGTAAACAACTTTAGAAAAAGTTCGTCAAGAACAAATTGTGAAGTTTTTAAATAGGTGTGAAGCTGTTGAACAGGCTTGACGATAACACGTGCTTTGCAATTGCAGGGAAACTAAAATGCTGACCAGGCGTGGTCAAAGTTTCAATTTGATTCTTTTCTGAAAATTCTTTTGAAACAGCATTTCAACAAAATCGCTCGTAACTTTGAAATGAATTAGCCAACTTTGTCAAAACAAATGTTCGATCTAATTTATTCCTTACGCAACACAGCGGTATCTCATGTATGGCAATTCGCACTTTTTTTCGTGGTCTAATAAATTGGCGAACATCTTGTCTTTTTGGGACACCTCTGGTACAAGTATGTCAATTTAAAAATTTTTCCAATGTTACAAACATTTTCATATGCCAGAGTTTTTCTTCTTCAATGGTATATACATAATGATTTAACAGCCACAGTTTCCACTCAACAAAATGAAAAAAACTTACTTTGTCGAGAATTTTAGTTTTCCCAGTGTCCACATGTCCCAAAACACAAACAACAGGACATCTCAAATTGTCCACTGATCTTTTCGCTTCAGCTTCTGCTCTCCTTTTCTAAAATTATTGTATATAATTATTTTATGTATTTTTCCGGTATATGGTTTTGGCATTGAAGGTATTATATATATTGGTGTGTTAACTGGTTTTATTGGGGGTAACGCAAACTGTTAACTTGTTTTATATATACATTTAGCAAGGGTAAATTTTACGAACCAAATGATTTAGGTTTTCTGAATTACAAAGCGGTGTGTAATTGCATTGAAATGGTTTATTCCATTGAGCATGTTTAACTAAGCTAAAAAAACAAATTTTGAGAATGGAAGGATTCAGGTAAAAAATTGAGTGCAGTTTAAAACTTTTTTTTCTGTTGCCTTAGTTTTACGCCTATTTCCTTTTACCTTGGGTCAACATGATATGAATTCAAACATGTTTTGATTGTATAAAAACTAGCTTTCATTGTAATTGATATTTTAGTATTAATTTTATTGTTTGTTGTTTATCGTAAGTGAAGTACCGGGTAGTCCAAATAAAGATTCCCCACATTTGCAAAACTGCTGTGGGGCAAAACTGCTGTGGGGGCAAAACTGCTTAGTTTAAATAATTTGGTGTTTGCTTGATTGGCGTTGATGCAAGGCGTTTTAATTTAAATTTTGATACCTTGTTCCCCAAAATAGTAATCACTGAGCTATACTAAAAGAAACTTTGATGCCTTTCTCAAAGCCATAATGTAGTATTTTCAGTAGGTTGCAGCAGCAGAAATACTCTATTTTGGGTTAACAATGAAGAATATAACTGAGTGATTATTGGGCAAGAAAAAGAAATCAAACTATAAATTAAAAACTCTGATGTAAATTTAAGCAAAAACAGAATCATTAAAATCAAATATCACCCACAGCAGCTTTGCAGATGCGAGGATATTTTTAGAGCCACAACCCGGTATATACTAAACTTTTAGTTTCAATGCAAAGATATGTAAACCATATACAAAAAAGCTTAAAAAAGCTTAAAAAAGAGCTGACCATTATTCTTTCCTTGGCCCTTGCTTTGATTCTTTCCGGTGTAATTTTTTCTGGTTCCTCTTCGCTTTCCGATTCTTCTTCCGAACTTTCTTCTTCACTACTTTCGTCCTCTGTTTCAGATTCTGAATCTTCATTGCTGTCACCGACTTCAGTTTTTTCTACGACAGCCTTCACATCCTCAGCAGGTTTCACATTCTCAATGATTTTTGCGTTCTCAACAGCTTTATTGTTTTCCTTAGCCTGAACAAGAAACAAAAATACAGTGCTGGTTGAGACTATGAAACTGTGAAACTATGAGAAAGTATTTTAAATAATTAAATTAACAAAACAATTTTTTAAATATTTCCTCACCAGGCTATAAATCGGCAAACATGCTCACCCAGTACATATATATTTATACTATTTTCAAAATTTTCCCTTAAGTTCCAATTGAAGCGAAAGTTTATTCCGTATACATATATATCTTTGCAAAATGATTAGGTGAAAATAATAAAAACAATTCTAAATTCCCTTCACTTGTGTGTAAAGTGAAGCATCAGTTGTAGTACAGTTAGTGTGTTTTAACTTAACTTACCTCATGCTTGTCTTTCTTGTCGTCATCATGCAGTTCCCATGAATCAGGTAAATCTTCCCCCTTTTCTTTTGATTCTTCTTTCAATTCTTTCTTTACGTCAACTTCTGTCATGTACAAAATAAACAACTACTCAACATAAAGATGTGCCATTTAACGTTTTTCGTTTCTCATTTTCAACTTTTTATACAAAGCATTAAAATTTCAAACTTTTCTTGAGCATAACGAACAAGAGTAGATGTTTTCTTGTATGTTTTTAATGTACCAACACATTCTTCTTGTACTACTACATGAGCTCATAGTACAACTAATGTAATAAGTAACACATTCGTTCATGTTGTACTACTAGTAGAGCTCGTAGTCCAGGGTCGGAGGCAACCAGAAGGCTCCTTATTCGTTTGCTGCTACCCAAGGCAGGTAGGGGAGGGTGCCACTCTATTAACTGGCTTGATAACCTCTTACCCTACCTGAGCTGGTACTCATTTGCCGACCTCGAAAAGATAGACAGCCGAGTTGACTGTGGGTTTCGTTAATAGAAACACAGATCAACCAGGGTCCAGAAAAGTGATCAACCTTCCTCCGAGCATAAAGTTTGATATTTAGAGACCTACCTCATTAAACAATGGAAAATAGGCGTGGTTTGGGTGGTGACAGTGGGACCGTGATGTTTTTCTGACTTTGAGATCAACACTCGACGGAAAAGCCACGAAATAGTCTGGTAGCAAGACTAATAAAGATTGACTTTCTAAACACTTGTAAAAATCAATTTTAAAAGTAAACAATTCATTCTTACGTTCCACTTTAGGCTCTGGTTCAGGATGACTAATCTTGGTATCTTCTTCTGCAAAGAAAATGGACTCAGTAGTAGAAAACTACATATATCTTGCTGCTGATTGATTTCCATAACAGTCCGGTGAATAAAAATCCCCTTACAAAGTTCAAATGATATATAATTTATAACATTAGTCAAAGTTTATGCTAATGTAGTTTAAGAACAATGATTTCACAAAAAACAACATTCCTCTATCAAAATTTATATCAATGCAATTTAAAAAAAACTAGTTTTATGACACGAAGAATTTAATTCATGTCAACCAAAATTTATAAAAAATACCAGCAGTTTGCAAACTTCGAAATGATTTTCAAAACGTAATAATTTATGTGTAAATTAAGTGGCAACTCCAAGATTTTGTTGTTACAAAAATGAACTTATCCTACCAACGGAAGCAATATCTTTTGAATCTTCTGACGTTTGAGACGTCTGTGTTTGAAGTTGTGGGTTTTTCTTCTTTTTACCATATTGCACCTTTTTACGTTGCTCCACGGTTTCCTTTGATGGAATAGAAATGCCTACGAAGTAAATAAATACGAAATAAATAAATAAAATTTATAATTCTAAGTTGTTTAAAAGACTCCTTAACTTTTAATTATAGAAAACAAGCGATCGCTTTGGTCATTTGCATATGCTTCTTGCGAATTCATGAGATTTTTCACGAATTCGTGAGATTTCCTACGAATTTTCGAAAATCTGCTGCAACTAAAAGCGATAATAAAGTTCTTCAAAATTCCATTAAAAACCAAACTCTCCGGTTTCAGAGTTCTCGTTGCAAATTTCCCGTTGTATCTCTCAGTAAAATAGTAAAAAGGCTAAACTACGAAGAAAAAGGCTATAAGATGAAACATTTCAAATCTACCCTGTTGTTTCATTGCTTCCAACATCATCTCCGCCCTTCTCTTTTGCTCTCTTTGTGCAGGCGTCAAAAGTTTCCCTTCTTTCTTCAGCCTTTCTTTCCTTTCCTATGAAAAGCAAACAAGCATATTGTTAAAATCCCGTGCATGAAGCAGTGTTTTAAGCTACGTTCATACAGTTCCGTATTCATTTCTATTCGTTTTTGTTGATGACAACGCTGCTCGGTCACATTGCTTCGTTTTTCATATGAATACACTATGGATACGGTGAGCATTCACACTGCTCCAGGAAAACGTTTTGTTAGTGTATTCCAATGTCTCCGTTTTTGGTGTTCACGCTGACAACGGAGTGTATTCAAAACGCATCATCGTTTTGCAACGGAGGATATAGGGTATTCAAAACGCATCAACGCGAGGCAAAAACTGATAAGCTTTGCTCCTTGTTCATATGAAGACGAAGCAGTGAAAGGGCCTTAATGTTTGTAAATTGGTTCATTCGAAAGTTGCTCAAACTAAAAGTAAAAACAGATTGACATTATTTAATAAAACATTTTTCAATAAAAATTTAATTTATGTGACTGGTAAATGATAAACAATCAGATAATTCACTCATAAAAAATTGAGCAAAATAATTTAGCCCTTACACCCCGGGAAGGGCCGTATGGCCCATTGATAAAACATCATATTTTCAGGAGGTAAATGCGGGAAGAACTTGACGTTAATTTCAAATATTTTAATGTGAGTTTATCTTTTTAAATTAAGTGTTTGTATGTGGTAACCCCAGCAAAGTAAAACTTATAGGATTTGCCTGATTATTGGAAATAAATCCGGGCGGGAAACGGTTAAAAGTTAAAAAAAAGTACCTTTTCTTTCTGCTTTTTCTTTTCTTTTCTTTCTTGCTCTAGTCGTAGCTGTGATAAAATAAAACAAACAAATTGGTCGAAGTAATCCATAAACAAAAATAGGGGGGTTTAGCTCCATCCAGCACAAGTTCAAAATTTAAATAATAAACTTATGAAGAACGTTCTCTCCATGGGACATCAGAACGTTGTGATTTTCAATTCTGCAATGCGAAATTGACTATTTTTTGTCACCTTTCGAAAAACAAGCTAAAGACTCCACGAAGAAGAGGAGATTTCCTCAATTGCAGCTATAGCGAGAAGGCCTAATCTGGGAAGAACCCTTTACATTGCGAAAATATAATTTAAAGTTTACAATGAAAGCTATTTCTTTTGCTAAATCTCCTTTTGGAGTGCATTTTTCAACCTTGTACTCGCAACTGAACTTGTTCTGAATCTAAATCTCTAATAAGAAATCTGAACCTAAACGTTAATAAGAAAGTATATACTGCATAAAAGAATATTGTATTTCATCAAGCTTTGAGGTCTACTTTTTTACATTAGTTAATCAAATTAAAAACAAGAATTAACATTAAAAATAGCTTCATGAATTTTGTGACGATAGTGAAATTGACACACTAGTTTCAAAGCGATTATCCCTTGAGAACAAAACAAA
>JAYJMH010051792.1:0-13482 GCA_036873815.1 Phacellophora camtschatica | reverse complement strand
TGTCTTTCCCATCTAAAGTAAATATGATAAAAGATGCCAAAATTAGACATGAGGATAGAATATGTGTTTTTTGTTTGTTGTTGGAGGAATTTCTCTTTTGTAGACACCTACTAGAAATAGAGAATTAGAGAACTAGAAATTTACAGTAAAATTGCATAATTTTATGAAAAATAGATGACAGAAAGTAACGGGTGAACCAAAATGAAGTTGCGGCATTTGAAAAATCACTAACTTTCGATTTTTTGTGAAATTCAAAAAATTATTTTCCAAAAGGATCAAATTAATTTGAAAAATTGCCTTAATATTTAGAACAAGAGTAGATGATGACGTAATTTCGACTTAAAAAACCCGATTTTGAGATATGCTTTTTAAAAAACTTTGCGATTTGATTAAAAAATTAACTTTTACGCGTTTAATCGAACAAATGATATTTTTACATCATAATTATAACATCAATAACTATATAAAATTATGGAAACTTTCAATAGCGTGATTCATTGATTTCTCATAATAGCTTTATACTATGCATCAAAACAGGCCGCTTTAAAGCGGCAAAATTGAATCGTTATTAGAGCGTTGATGTGAAATCACTAAAATAAATTTAGTTTTTCATGTACATGGTAATGTAACAATGAGGTTCATTGGATACACACTCTATTTTCGGTGACTTTTCAAACGCCGCAACCTCATTTTGGGTCACCTGATATATGCATGAAATCCTGATTACTTTCCCTAGAAAATGCCGGGATAAAATAAAGCTTCTTGTCATCTATGCTTGTTACGCAAAGTACTGTAAGCCTGATCTGATCAATAGATAAGTTCAATGTCGAACATGAAATATGGTGATGAAAATTAAGCCATGTCTAATAGGGCTAAAATTATTTACCCGCTAAAATTATTAACCCAAAAATACATCACCATGCAAAATTGCAATGAAATTATTAACCCAACAACCCAACAATAACAATTCTTTACGTGCAAAAATTATCCAACACAGTAATGCATTAAAACAACTATCTACATTCACAAACACAAAGTAAAATACAATGTTGAACCTACCATTGCTTCGAATTCTGTCTCCTGTTCTTGTCAAAATAGTCGGGCAGTATGTGTATTTTACTACCTACAATGTATGAAGTAAGAAAAGATGATCAAATAATTTGAATAAGAATGAATACTGTATTTCACGATCATAAGTAAATTACTTTGGATATCTCTGTTTGGATATCTGGTGCTATTAACAGCATACAATCTTCACATAGAACAAAAATAATTTACGAAACAGTAGGTTTAGTTCTGAACATTTCAATGCAATAGACCATTTCGGAGATCGCAAAGCCATGTTGTAAGTGGGGCAAAAATGGAAGTCAATGTCTTTAAACTTTATTCCTATGTAATCCTTAATTTTTAGAAAAACTCGGGTAGACTAAACGAAAACAAAGGAATCTCTGCCTTTGAAATTTTGAAAGTGAAAATTCTTCCCATTGAGTGCGGAATAACTCAATGGGAAGTAGTAACTCAATAATAAGTCAATTAGAGAAGGTTAATATGAATCGAAACATTAAAATTAAAATATGAAAAGAAGATGATTCTTTGCGGAATATTCGTAATTTGGTAGATACGATTATGATTGTCATACAAAACACGGTCATTTTTGCTCCACTTACGAAATAGCATTGCCATCTCCAAAATGGTCTACTTGCTACCCTGCCAAATACAATTAACATCTTTCAACGCAAACATGCAAATCACAATAAACAGAACCAGAAAAAATTGTTTTCTGTATTCATTTTGATTTCACTAAGTGCACTTAAATCTATTCTTTCCAATAAAAATCGCCTTACTGTGCGCCAATCCTAACTGTACTGTTTTACAAAATTCTTCGCTTCTTCTTCAGTATAAACATGGGTAGGAGGAATTATATTTGCCTAAACAACAATTTTAGTGAGAGCGTGGTCTGCGCTTGTCAGGGAAATGAACCCTGGGTGAGAGGAGAGACATTTTAGGCCTTCAAAGCAAACCTGCTAGACAATAGATGATAAACATAACAGATCGCAAGTAGACGATTTTGAAAAACTGATCAAATACGCTAAATATGTCGATCAAATACGCTACCGATTTTAAACAAGAAAAAAACATGTCTGATACACCTGGTATGGTAGCTTGACAAGATGTAACATTTCCTAGCGAGAACATCAAACAAAAACCCAGATATACAACGGCATCCCACCTACATCTACCATTGTCGTAGAGCACAGAGCTTGCTTTGCAAGGCACTGTGTTTGTGCCAAGAATCAAGTGGTGTCTGACGTCATTAATTTAAGACTACTATATACCCAAACAGAGAAAGAAGGCCCTCAATTACATGTATGGTTATTGTTGCCAAGGACACTCAACAAGAATTTGACGAGCTGGTATCATTGATGGAGGCAAGAAAACTTGGAACAGCCCTGTGTGTTTGATCTCGGGTACGGCCGGATGAGTTTCTTTTTAAAGTTACAACGTTTTAAGTGTTATGATTACAATGATTACAATGCTTGGTAACAAAACATTATTTAAAAATGAGGTCTACGCGTAGGCTTAAAAATAGACAATATTACCTCTTGTCGATATTTATTGGCAGTATCCAACGTATCTGTTATAATTGTATCCGCAAGCAACATTCCAAAAACTGGGGAAAAACAAATAAATTTTTCATTCAGATAATAGCTTTCTTTTATTCACATGCATAAAGGTTGCATAAAAAACAATTCACGTTTTCAGTGAGAAAAGAGATTTTTAATTGCTTTTCAAAGAAATTTACACAAATGAGTTTATTCAACTAAATCAAAATAAACAGAGAAACTCTTTTTTTTGAGCAGTCGAAATTGAGAGTGTGAAATTCTTTAAAAAGATATCGCGCCATTATAATGTGGACTGAATCATTGTTGTCGAAAATTTGCCACACCTAATGAGATAAAGCAAATTTCGTAAAACGAAAGATTCAAGCCTTGAGATGCACTTCTCGCTTCAAAAAAAGAAAGCAAGCCAGCAAGGGAATATTTTGTAAGACAAAGCATTTACTAATTAGTCCTGCTGGGTCATTGTCTTGTAAATATTTTCAACATTTCAATTCGTGCAAAAAATACTGAAAACACAACTCTACAAACAAACATACCAATTTTAATTATGAATCTTGAGAATCAGTTAAGTAGTTGAAATTCCCAAAACGCGAACAAAAAGTTCAAAAGCCAAATTTACAATTCACAAACAAATAGTTAACATACCCATTTTACAACTCTCCTCGTGTACAGGAAAAACAAGCAGATCACGTGCGTAAATGGCTGGTCCAAAATGCCTTATGGCGGGAAACCGTACATGTGGTAAAGGCCTAAATGAGAAAAAGGTTTTAATGACGTACTCTCTTTGATAGAATGTCATGTGATATGCATAGGGTGCCCTGGTTTTTCGGACACCCCAGGTATAAACCGCAAACGTGTCTTAAATTAATGTAAAGTTATGTCTGAATTTACACCTTGAAAACACATTACAATTTACGCTGGTTATCAGTAAGCGTTATGGCTCTTCCCGGGGGAAAAGATATTGAATTGTACCTTTTCCAATCAGGTAATCCTTTTTTGTAAATCGAATCAAGTGGCAAGACTTGTTGTCGTCCATTACATTCACGATGAATTCGTTTTGCCTGAAATAGAGGGGAAAAGGAAAAACAGTCTACAATTAAATAAAGAATACAGCTGAATAATAATCGAAGTATACCTAATTGTGAATAAATCGATTTTCAATGAAGAATTAAATAATTATATACCATTATTAACCTACAATTAGACTTTTTACAATCGTTGTAGTTATGAAAGGCTACATCGTTGTAGTTATGAAAGGCTACAACTCATAAAAATACAGTAAGATTTCCAGACTTGGATTTTCCACCTCGTAATCGTAATTCGAACTTCGAAGAATAAAAAATTCAAACTACAGCCTCGTTTCAATTTATCCCAAAAAGTCGGGATAGCCAAGTCCAGAATTTGTGCTCTAATCTATCTACCCCACGGTCAGGGCCGCAAATCTATCGATGAATCTGATTGAACAAGAGCATTCAAAACTGACATCACAGTGGGCACCTCAGTACAAACAGTAGAGTCACTATGGAAAACTATCGATGAATCTGATTGAACAAGAGCATTCAAAACTGACGTCATAGTGGGCACCTCAGTACAAACAGTAGAGTCACTATAGAAAACTCAGAATTCAGAATCAAATGGCTTCGTCTGCAATGGCTTCGTGCTACGACTTATATTGTATTCTCCTTTTAAATTATTCTTTTGCTTTAAAAAATAATGGCATTCATTCAGTCCTAATCAACCATATTTGGTATTCCATCGGCAATACCAAAAATATTAACCGTCAGCCTCTACAAAACATCACGAGCTGGATTTTGTACTGACAGCTTCAGGCAAATTTTTTTCTAGTATTGTCCTGGTAAACAACTACTATAGGCTTAATAATAAATGTTTTGAATGGTCAGGAACTTCCTTCGAAATTTGTGTGGATTTGTTGGCTGGCATTTAGTCGCCCCCAATTTGCACAAGTTTTAGAATTCTAGAAGCGGTTCCTTTGGTGTGTTTCATAGCCATGTTTACTTCTGTTTCTATGGAAGAATGTTTTCAAATTGTTGGTAATTCTTTGTCATCGTGAAGTTTGAAGTCCTTAACAAAGGAAGTTCCTGACCATTCATGATGTAATAATTTGAGGAAGATTTAAAAAAGACGCTAACAAAAAAAAAATAGAAGCAAAGCATACAAAGAAAAATATAAAAACCTGTTCTGTATTAAGTGTGACAAGGCAGTCCATGTCAGATGCCATATGCCATGACAACACACGAGCAACGTCATCTTCGCGAACTTGAGCCATGTGACCAACCTGAAAAAATGTTTGCCCCCTGAAGATGTCAATGGCACAATGTAAAATAACATAAATTAAATAATAAACAGGGAGTACATAACCATGCATAAAAAAGATTTTAAAGTATTTATTTGCATGTTAAGCAAATAGCTATTAGTTTTTTGTGCATACACATTGTCGGATGCTCACTTTATTATTATTGAGCGGAAGTTCGGAATACTTCCAAGGAGTAATGAGTTACCCAGTTAGCCCTTATTTCGTCGGTCCTAATTTAACGCCAGTCTTTTCAACACCGGCCTTTTCAACACCAGTCTTTTCAACGCCGGTCTTTTCAACGCCAGCGCTTATCGGCGTTATTTTTTGAAAGGCCAATGTCAAACTTTCACAGACAAACCCCTAACGCCCGTCCATTTTCCGCCGGGGGGCCAAAAATAACGCTCATAAGGTAGGGGGAAATAAGGATACGTTAAAAAACAAGATACGTTAAAAAATTGTTTTCATTAATTATTACAGAGTCATGTTTGCAAAATAAAACCTTCTAGTCATGTAATATAACACAGTTAAAAAACAAAATGTCAGTGATTGATAAATTTAATGATAATAAATAACTAAACCTTTCCCAGAATGTTTTTGTCTCTAGGCCCAAGAAGTAACTTGCATTTGCGCCGTGGCTCTTTTTCAATTGTCTGCTTTACCTTTTTCACACTGACAAGAGCAGTTTCGACGTGTTGTTTCTATTTCAAATAATATTTATAAATATTCAAATATTTCTTATTATCACTTCATTTTCCGTTAATATATAAATATCGCGGAACCTTAAAAAAGAAAGATAAAAAGTTAAATCTTCTATAAAATATAAAACTCATTAGGTAATACCAATAGGGTGGAATTTTGAAAAACAAAAGTTGGCAGTTTCAAACAAGACAATTCAATTCGTCACTATAAAGAATAGATTTAACACCTTCTAAACAGCCAAGCAAATCACAATAAACAAATCGTAAAGTCTTCCTGTCCTTGTTTATTTTGAATTGCTTGAGTGCGCTAAGATTGTGAAATCTATTCCTTCAAATTGCAAATCGTATTGTCATGTTCGAAACTGAAATCTTTTGTTTTCTAAAATTCTCTTTTGTTATGTGCAGCACTTGAATCGTTAGTTTTCATTGTGTGTTGAAAACAATTCTTCATACCGTGATAAGCAATTGTGAGTTTTTGTAGTTCTTGCTTTTCAGTTCTTTCTTTGTGTTGTCCACTTGCACAGCAGCTTCTCGAACTGCCTCTAAAATCCAAAAACAAAACTATTGTTAAGTTCATCCTTTCGGTACTTAAATGAATTTAATAATCACATTGAGAATCAAAAGGATTCGAATCATTCTACTGCAAATGCAACTTATGCAAGAAATCCTAAATAATAGTAGCACGAATATTTGTTCGTATAAAATGCCAGAGTACTAACCTATTTGAAAGCATGGAATGCCAGAGTACTAACATATAATCTAAAAATCTATGTTACAAGAAGAAGAGAGTATTTAAAAGGAGGAGGAAAAGTAAAGGTTGCTTATGTTCTTTTTGCAAGATTGAATATCGTAAGAAAAAAGAAAAATGATAGAGTGTAAAAGATTCTAGATTTTTACAGAACGTAGAAAGAGCAAGTTACCATGAAAAAGAGCCCGCAGCATTGGAATATAAAGTTAAACGCAGTGAGGTAGAAAAAATATAATGATGTGTAATATTTCCGTGGCACCCAAAAAATGTTCCTGAGTCCCCAAAAGAGGACACGGTACAGTCTATATAAATTAGTCAGAGCACCAAGGGATTGACAAGAAGTTGAAAAATTGCTTTGACCTTCATAAAATAGATTTAGATTAGACTTTTTCCAGTATTTTGAGTGTTATCATGAAATCACCAACTCATCTGGAACAATAACCCAGAGGTTTTATCTAAAAAATACTATTCAAAAAATACGAACTTCAACAAAAAAGAAACATAAAAATCTTCCAAAACCTGTCTTGTGCTGACTGCGGTGTGTATTGAATGTTGAGTAGCTCAAGAACACACAAACGTTCTCTGTAGAAACAAAAAGTACCTTGTATTTCAGTTACCGTAGAGCAAACAGTACCTTGCATTTCCTTTATCAACTGCGACATCGAGTCAAAAAGAGATAGGTATGTTCGAATACTTTCGGTGAGTTGATCTCTTTGTTTCGTCAGCTCTGCCATCTTTGCTTGCTTCGTCATATCTGAAAACAAGGTAATATAAATTAGTTGCTAAAATAAAGCAATTTAATGTAAAAAAAAAAAACAATACATAATATTTCCAGTACAATTTTGTGTGAGTATCACAAATTACCCTCTTTACCATCCATTTTACCGGTAAAGATCTATTTCCAGCTTTGATTAAACAGGTTTCTTTGCTCTTAATGACCAAACAATTAACAACAACAATTAGACTTGTCATAAATCCGGGCCATTAAAAACAAGAGTTTGAAACTTTTGGCCTCAAAATATATGAAAAATTACAAAATTAGTCCACCTAAAAGAAAATAGTTTCCTTGGAAATTTCTTACTTGAATCAATACAACATTGATCAAAAAAGCTGCCTACACCTCGTTAAAACTAAACAAAATAGTTTTTTAAAAACACCTCAAGGCTAAATACAATAAAATATAGTTTTAAATAGCATATGATAGAATTTCCTGCACTTACCATCGTAAAACAAGAACGAAAGCTTGAATGGATCTATTTTAAACGCCTTTCCACCCTTGGGCTCAGCAGTAAAAGATAAAACATATTCCTGTCCATCCATGCCTTTAGAGTCGGCTTGAAGCATCAATGTATCAATTGTTGAAGCGCCTTTCTGAAGTTGAAATGCAGCATTAGTGCTGCCGTTTTGAAGCAAAGGTACGTCACGTTTTCCTCCAGTCTCAACGTTCACTTTCAGAATGCCATGTGTTTCTGCTCCAGTTAAGTTGCCAAATTTATCCTGGTACAAATATATTTAAATTGCAAATATTTCTACTTCTCTTTTGAAAAGATACTTCCTCTTATTCTTCCAATTTTTGACATGAAATTCATACCGGAATGAAGATTTGAGAATAAGAAGTTAACACGAAACCAAAATATAAACTACCTCCATTTCTTTTTGGAAAAGATAATTCTTCCCAAATTAATAATCAATAACACGAGGCCGGGCATGAAATGCATGCCAGAATTAGAATTTGAGAATAAGAAGTTAACACGAAACCAAAATATTGAATATACTATACATAAGAAATGTCATCCCAGCAAACTTCATCACTAAATACTTTCCAACATCTCATTTCAATAATAATAATAATAATAATCGAATGTTTCAACGGGATAACCTATCAGTACGAGGTATACTGTTATCATTAGGGTCCTGATACTTTAGCATATATTTGATAGTAAAAGATCTAAAAAATTGTCACATGAGTCAAATCCAGTCAAATCCAAAGATAAAATAGTTTCACATCATAAAATGATTTTCTAAAAATCGTCTAAAAAAGGTCTCGATTCAATCTTTCTGGCACTTAGTGGCAAGTCATTAAATTCTTTTCCTGCCAGATAATAAAAACCTTTGCGACCAATTTTTGTTTTCACTTGAGGCAACTTAACGAGAAGACAAATTGTAGTTTAATAAAGCTTAATTAAGTTTTTAACTTGGAGGTTGGGATATCATCCACACATCTGCGATCACATTTATCTGTCCAAGACTGCAAATAAAAATTGCCATTATTCGAGAGATTTCGTGACATCACTATGAAAGAACGTCATTCATTTCCACCGGTCCATGTTTTTACATTAAAAATGATTAAAACAACCGTGATTCTCAAATACCGACTTTGCAAGTTTGATAGTGAATCCTTTCCAATTGTTTTATGTCAAAACATGGACATAAATTCTGTTTTTTCAAATTGGTAAGAAAACTGACGGATTAGAGCAATTTTAATGTCAAGTTTTGTACGGGTGACTAAATGAAATTCCAAACTCTATGTTTGCTCTTCAAACAATTTTAGATTCGTAGCCTCGCATAATTCGAGCCTCAACCCTACAAACGGAAATAGTTTTGACATGGCGTGAATAAGTATTTACAACACTATGTATCATACACATACACAGAAATTAATAAATTAATTAAATTCGATAGTTCGCCTTGAGACATGACAGAATGCTGAAAAGGCACTCACAAACATTTTAACTTAAAATTAAAATTCTATACTTTGTCTTGAAAAAGATTGTCAAATTATTTAAAAAAGGAGCTTTTTATTGTAGCAGCAATAAATTTCTCTTCAAGCGCATATCCATCTTTCTATACACGAGGAACATACACGATGTCTTTTATACATGATGTCTTTATTAAAGAAAATGTCAAGCGTGGTTAAAAATCAAAGCAGATTCGTGATAAATTACCTGTAATCGAAACTGCAGATTCTTCACCAACTGTCTACTTGTAGATTTACTGTTGTTAGAAACTGTTGGAGTAGCAGGAACAGACGAAGGGACAAGTTTCATTGGGTCGCCAGGTTTTATATCAACAAGTATCTATGCATAGAAAAAGCATCCGTTATTACCCCCAAAAAGTAAAAACAAAATTCCACGGGGCTGTTAATGTGAGCCCGCTAAACGAGCTTCTTCGGTATAAAGCGAGCTAATTTTACTTGTGTCTTTATATGGGCTTTTACATCCCGCTTGGCGAGACATTTCTTTGTTGAAAAAGGAATTGAGTTATTGGTAAACAATGAATTAAGTAGGCAGTGCATGATGACTTTGTTTCGAACCAGCCAGGTAAGCAGCCTAAATACGAATCATTTCAGCAAGGGATTAAACCTACATATTTGGAAGCAATGTACATTTGTATAATTAGATCAATGTCAGAGTGATACAGCACACCATAATAATACAAAATGTTTCGTAAAGAAAGTTGAACAAGTGTTATATACAAAGTAATGCTTACTTTCGTGGATGCTAGCTTCACAGCGCCTTTCTCTAAATATTGAAAAACAATGCAATGCTGGCCAGCACGTTCAGGACACGACAGATCCCTGTTGGAATGAAGAAAATGAAAAAATTAGCAACTGCAAAACTGCAACACAATGGGTCTGCTATTCAAAAAGTTACAAACATAAAGTATTTCCTGAGCCAAAAAATATTTCCAATACTTCTACTGTGTCATGATAGGGAGTCATTCTGTTTAATTCTGCATTGCCATGAAAACACACTACTGTAGGAACATTCTGGTTATGGCGTATAGTATTAATACTTCCACAGTAACCCATTTACGCCAGGTTGTGGAGAGAATACCTGATTGTGGAGAGAATACTTCTACTGCCAAAAATACGGCGAACGGTCATTTCTCAAAGTTCCCGAAAATGATATTTGATAGGAAAATTTTCCGAATTCCTGTCGCAATGCTCAATAAAACGGAGATCACGGAGAAGAAAACAGTGGAAAAAAATCCCAGTATTTGCCTAGTTCTTTAGCATAGCTGATTTTCGAGACGCACTAGCTTCATTAACTTATATTAACTATATTGAATATATATATATTGGTAAGATACGAACAATAAATTAGACACCATAAAGATTCGGATGCAAGAAAAGACAAAAAATAGAATATATATATATATTATTTTATTGATAAGCACACTGAGGCCTTTCTCACTCGTCTTCATCAGAGTGTGGCTAACGTAATATATTGAGGTATACAGGCCGAGAAGATCTTTAACCAAGTATACAATAACTCGATTAAATAAATAAATACAACATACAGTGGTAGGTATATGCAAGTCTTTGGTTAGATTTTTGTGCAATTGAAAATATTTAAACTTAAAGCGATAATAAGTTAATTGTTGAGCAAACTTTCGATGTCACCCTAACCTAATCTGATTAAAAACAAATTGATGGTATAAATAGCGATAAAATGTTATGTTTCTATTTACACCAACAATTTGCTTTTAATCAGATTGGCTTTAAAATAATGTTAGGATGACGTCAAAATGTCGCTCAAAAATTAACTTATTATCGCTAAGTTTAATTTTAATAAGCTAATAAGTTTAATAAGCTAAAAATGTTCTTATTGGAAAATATTTAAACACCTCACATTCTCCTGACTGAGTAGCCATACGAATCGCTTGAAGTGCTATTGCTGGAAAAATGTTTTTTTTATATTTCTCATTGAGGAGTCACGTTGTTATGTAAATTGATGACAAATTAAAATATAAGTAAGCGAGGGTAAACAAAATTAAACTATGTTTTCTTAAAACTACTTGCCTGAAATAAAAATAATTTTCTTGATCATTTACCAATCCAACAGAAGAAGCGAATGTAGTAGCCTGCAAATATAATAGAACAATTTTGCATTTGAAAATGTATATGATTAATTCAAAATAGACATTAATCCATTCTAGTATTACTTACAAACATGTGATAAAATAATGTAATTTTATTAACAAACATTATACGAGTTGAGACAAAAAACGTTGAGCGTTTGGTTCACTGTAGTTTAAAATGGACTTGTCCGATTTTGGTAATTAAAGGGAACAACTATTTTCATGCGACGCAACGGGCGGCGCGCACGGTTATGGGATTTACGCATTTTCAATAAATAAAAAAGCGAAAGTTGTTAAAGTTCATGTGATTAGTTAACAAGCTTCTGGTAATGCGCATGCCTGGTTTTGCAACGAACAATTCTATTTTTAAATTGTTCAACTTTTTAATTTTTAAATTGAAATGAATTTTGTTTTCATAAAGTTTTAAAACACTTCAGGTTTTGCCAAAAATATATTTCTCAAAAATTGAATGCTTTTGATTTGAAAAGAGGGATCGAGAAAATGTTGTTTCTCGAAGCTCTGGCCAATAAAAGTTAGCCTGCGCATAGTGTCACCTTTTTCAATGAATGCGTACATTCAGAGTCGTGCTGTGATAAAATGTCGACCATTTATTTTGTTTGTAATGGCCTAAATTCTTCAATATTTCTACATTATTTTGAAGAGGATTTTTTCAATTCAGGCTCTTCAGTTGAGACAATGGATGCACCCAACCCGTCAAAAGCTAAGCTGGCCTTTGAGAGAAGAGCAATTTTATTCAATTACGTGTTTCAATTGCTAGTTTCCTCAATGCAATGCAACAAACACTGCAACCTTTTTTTACTCACCAGGTATATGGTTGTTTATGTAAATTTAAATTTAAAAGAAACTTACATTAGCAGGAGGATTGTCTGATTTCCCAGAAGAAGCAAACCATAGCTTCATTTTGATATTTCTATTGTTTACATTCACAACAGGATTCTTGTCTTCTGCCAACACACATACTTCAAAAACTGCAAAAAGCAAATCAGAAGTATTACGTAGAAATGTTGTGTGAGGTGTTCCCTCTTATTAATAGTAACTTAGGACTTTCCATTTGAGACGAGCTGCCTTATATCTTTAGTAACTTAGAGCTGGCTGATATGAGACGGGCTAGCTGATATCAATAGTAACTTAAAGCTGGCTCATACGGCTTATACTAATAGTAACTTAAGATTTGAACTGAGAATAACTAAAAGTCTGGCTCATATAGCTCATGCTAATATATACGCAAAATGAAAAATACAATTGTATAAAACGGCATAAATTAACCGACATTATTTTCTCAAAATAAACAACAACTTTTCAATCGAAAAAATGCCATATTCTTATGATATTGGTTTGATAAAAATCTAGCCTGCGCAGGAAAATAAAAAACCGGCTCATAATTGTGGAATGAATCAATATGATCTTTTAATTACTTAATCTAAATTAACACACATATATTTGGAAGCAACTTACAGTATCACTTATGGAAAATATTCCTGAAACGGGAATGCAAACATTTTCACTCACCTGGAAATTTGCCACCAGCAACCAAGACCGTGTTGCAGTCATATCTAACCACCACAATCACTGGCTTATTCCTATCAGGCTCAACGCTAAAAAATATATTCAAATCAAATTAACATTTTAAATATCCGTGATAGCAATAAACGACCATTTCACGAAATTTATCTAAAATGTTTAATTTTTGAACTGTTCAGAAAAATATCCATAAAATACCTCTGCTATTAGTAATACCTACAAATACCTACAAATACAGACAGAGTAAATTACCCTTCGCATTAAGCCTCAACCTCATCAAACCCAAAATAAAGCTCATCTCTGCATTAAAATTTGATCTACGAAATGCTCAGGTTATTATTGCGCATAGAAATAGAAGTAGAGAAGAAAAACCTCTTTACATGTAACCCAATATAAAACTCATGCCGGAATTAAAATTTGATCTATGAAATGCTCAGGTTATCATTGCGCATAGAAATAGAAGTAGAGAAGAAAAACCTCTTTACATGTAACCCAACATAAAACTCATGCAGGAATTAAAATTTGATCTATGAAATGCTCAGGTTATTATTGCGCATAGAAATAGAAGTAGAGGAGAAAAACCTCTTTACATGTAACCCAACATAAAACTCATGCCGGTATTAAAATTTGATCTACGAAATGCTCAGGTTATTATTGCGCATAGAAATAGAAGTAGAGAAGAAAAACCTCTTTACA
>JAYJMH010051781.1:0-13485 GCA_036873815.1 Phacellophora camtschatica | reverse complement strand
ACAATAAACTGCTTAAAAGGTCATCAAATAATTAACTGAAGCTAACTAATAGCTCACGCTAAATGCAAGCTAGCTAAAAATTGCATTTTTATTTACTTTATCTTGCTATTTCTATTTGTATCTTTTATTTTACAGCTCAGTTATCTGTTATCATTGATTCTCCAATAGCATTTTTTGTTTATTCAGGATCTGAACATTTTGATTTGTTCAATCACAATATATAACGCGTGATAGTTTGATAGTTCCCCACGCTTACACCATTTGAAAACTGTCTCTATTTAGGCCAGCCAGCTATCACGTGGCTTTATATAGTAATTATTTAAGTTGATGGAGTTACCACGCCATGATTTATCGTACAATACATGGTTATTATATGATTTATCGTACAATCTATTGTTAGTCATTGGCTATTTTCGTAAACATGAGAAAAGTTTTCTAGTGGAATCAATCAAATTCCCGTTAAGTCCTACCACTGGGCCAGATTTTTAGCCGAAGAGTCAGGAGTTGCTGTTATAAAAGGTGCAGCCATAAATTCGACAATACACATTTTCAGAATATTGCGATACAGCATTTTCAACATTGATGAAATCAGTACAAAAAACCTTTAAGCTTCGATGTGTTGTGGGTCCTTTGGGAGAGAAAGAGGTAAGAATAACCATTTCCAGTGGAAATACAGCACTAGCCTCAAGACCGGGCCAGACTGTATTTCCGAATAGGTCTATTGTTGTAAGTTTTGTAATTCTCGCACGAAAAATTGCGGCAAGAAAATCGACAATCGATCCTGTTTTATCACCTCATGAAAATTTATGTATAATGGTAATTGCGAAATAATTAAAACTTTGGAGCTCATTAAAGTTCAATGTCCGTGCGATCTTTTGCAGAAGGAGTTTTTTAGTCGACGAGATTAGCCTTATGGGATCGTGAACTCTTGCTTTAAGCTTGTAGACAAAATCTAATCGAGCAGACAGTAAGGACCCATCAATCAGAAACCGGTTTTTGAAAATCAGCTGTCTGGTTTCTTAATATTTTGGCAAGTTACTTAGAGTTGGGCTGATGTATGCTGCCAATAATGTGAAAGTCAAAGCAATACTCCTCGATCATCTAAAATGATTTCCATCATCTAAACTCTTTAAATGAATTTTCGAAAATGATTTGTGAATTTTTGGCAAAAAGTCAGCCTATGGTTTCCTATAAGTCAGTTTCTTATTGGCGGGCCCTTACTGAACAATTTTCATGTTTATTATTTGTCATGTTTATGGAAAATGTGATCAAATTAAATTATAGGGCAATAAGTTTACTCACTTGTATCTAGATCGTAAAGACAATTGATATTTTTCTAGTTATTTTTACGAATATTAAAATTTTGTACCCGTCAAGACATCGAATCCCGCCTCGAGTAAGCCCCCATCTTTGAACATAAAATATTTTATAAGCCCCCCTTGAATTAGTTTCCACCCTCAAATAAGCCCCCATCTTTGAACATAAAATATTATATTAGCCCCCCCCCCCGAATTAATCCCCACCCTCGATTAAGCCCCTATTAACATGGTACATACAAAGTTTGTCATACATTGAGTATATCTTGTTTTTTCTTTGTAGTCATTCTACAGGTTTTAATCCCCGCGAGTCGCCCCACCAACGCGTACAGTTATCTCTATTTTATTATTACGGTACATGCAGTTATTCCTATTTAATTTCATTTCAGAGAAAATTGCAGAACGAATAATGAATATTTTCTTTTGCTGTTTTGCAATATAGTTCAATCTCAAGCAAATAAATCTCGGCATACATCCATATTCTACCTTCAAGTTACAATTATTATTTTGTCAAATTACATATTTGTTTGTTGTCAGTTGTTATTGATTTTGTTGTTGTTATTGTTATTTTAATTCTTGTTGTTAATGTTAATTGAACAATGATATTTTTTTATAAAAGACAATCTGAACTTGAATGCTTTTATATTTTACCCTGCAATTTTCCTACCTCCGCAGCGTGTACATTGCGTTAGATTCATTATTAGATTCAAAGCCGAAACGTTATTAGCTGTATCTTTTTGCTCCATTCTTTTATGCAGTATAAGATTAAACTTATGCACATATTGAAACTTCAACACTTGATCTTTTGTAGATAAAACTTCAGCAAATGAGGCAAGAGTATTATGATAAAATGGCAACAAAGGTTTGTTAAATATTTGTTTCAAATTAAATGTTGTTAATGTCGGGGCATGTTCATATTAGGAAAATTACCCCCGGGGTGAATAGAAAAGAGCAGCTAGTTTCAATTGTGCATAGAAGCTAAAAATAAAGGAGAATCTAATTTAATAGTGCAGAGAAACTAACATGAAAGGAGAATCTAATTTAATAGTGCAGAGAAACTAACAAGAAAGGAGAAGCTAACTTAATAGTGCAGAGAAACTAACAAGAAAGGAAAAGCTAATTTAATAGTGCAGAGAAACTAACAAGAAAGGAGAAGCTAATTCAATTGTGCAGAGAAACTAAAAATGGAGGAGAATCTGATTTAATAGTGCAGAGAAACTAACATGAAAGGATCGGCTAACTAAATAGTGCAGAGAAACTAACAAGAAAGGAAAAGCTAACTCAATAGTACAGACAAACCAAAAAAAGGATAAGTTTCTCTGCATTTTTATATGATCTGGTATATTTTGCCATAGTTTAGCACCTAGAGATAAAATCATGTCTGTACAATTATTTATTGTTGGGATTTTAGGAAAGTGTGTATTGTTATTATTTCTGAGATTATAATTTGTTCCTTTATCCGGAAAAATATTTCTCTCAAAGCGAGGTTGAGATTAGCTTTGGTTTTATATACTGCAGTCATTAGCAATAATTATTTCTTTTGATTAATTGATACTGAATTCTTTGTCTTTGTCTTTGTGAAGAAGCTCTTCAAAAGTAGAAAAGCCATGCCATTTTGTGGATTAATTTTATTATCAATGTTTCAGTCGTGAATCATCAATATCAGAAGACAATAGTTGAAGTGAGACATGACGAAAGCTTTAAATAAAAAGTTTATAAAGCAAAGCATGTCGGGGTAAAATTCGACCCTGCGAGATGTGGGAGTTTTCTCACATTATGGTTGGAAAGAAGTAAGATGAAAACGTTGGCTGCTTTTGCGTTTATATTAATCCTTTGTCTAAATTTCACCCGTCAGTTTCTATTGATGGAAGTTAAAAGTGTGGTCGTGGTGTATAATATTTTCTCATCAACGCTTACTGACGGGATTAAATTTTCTAAATTGTCGAATTGATAATTATAACAGTTAATGTGAAAATAATTTTCAGTGAACAGCGATTTTCCAGCAGGATCGCCAAATTGTCAATTCAAATCGTTAATTTTTACAGCTAATGTTGAAAGGTAGGTTTAAATGAACATTAGAAGGAACACCGACATATCGAAATTTGTAATCAAGATATCGCGATTCTATTTCTATAAGCAAAACATTTTTATACTCAACTCCACTGAAGTTCGTCTAAAATTGAAGCAACCCTACTTTTGAGATAAAATAGAAGTAAGCAACTTAAAAGTGACCTGTAAGCTATTTGTAATAAATTACAATTGGAGCAAGCTCGTGCGCTTTCGTGGGACTAGGTTAATTATTACTTTATCCCAGTACCATTTTCAATTATACCATTTTCAATTATACTGTTTTCAATTACCCAGCATTATTTTCTATGTGATTTCAGCCCAGTATTAAGCATCTAAGCTTCCATATAAGCAATTTGAGTCCCAAATTTTTACTGAAAATTTTAGCAACTTTAGCACTATCCAAAACACTGAGTTGCTTGTAATAAAATAATCGTGTACTCGAACTGAAGACTCGTGGTGATATAATTCCCGGATTTCCCCCCCCCCCCCGCTTAATTGTCTACCACCTTTCCCTATTCGCTCACCCCTTACCACAAAAGGTTGACGCTTCTATCAGAATGCAGTATTTTAAGATTCGTTGCTTCTGATAAGTTCTTCCTGAAACAAACTTACCCCTGAAACAAACATTGCAATTGTACTCCTTGCAATGGTGTGACTTGCAATGGTGCTCCTTGCAATGGTACTCCTTGCAATGGTACTCCTTGCAATGGTGCTCCTTGCAATGGTACTCCTCGCAATGGTACTCCTTGCAATGGTACTCCTTGCAATGGTACTCCTTGTAATGGTACTCCTTGCAATGGTACTCCTTGCAATGGTTTCGGAGTAATAAAAACTCTTCACAATCTTTAGAGCTTTACGTTGAGCATTACGTTTTTCACAAATATTCTGTTCTAAAGTTTTCCTGGATGAAGATTGTTTCCATTTGCAACCTTTTGCAAAATGAAAACTGGGTTAGGGTTATTATGTTAATAAGAAATTAATCCTGGCTTGAGAGGGATAACAATATTATGGACTTTATATTTCCTGAATTTAATTACTGAAAAAGCTTTTTTTTTAATTTAGATTCAGACACAATGGAGAGGTATGTTAAATTTATATTTTACATTTGATTTTTAATTATTAATACTTTGTTTCATTCGTTCTTATTATTTTCTTTATTGATGCTAAGGTAAAACCCCGCAAACGAGAACACAGGGAAGTAGGAATGTATAGAGATTTAAAAAAAAGATTACTCACAAATAAGAACCAAAAACAGACTGATTTCTTTGCATGCTCTAATCGGTTGTTATAAAAATCAAGAAAAATCAAGGCTCAAAATTCAGAAATCATATTCTTCAAACATTAGGGTGCAAAACTCACAATCTTTAATTTCAGACACCTCATCAAATTATTTTGACTTTAAAGTCATGTGATTTTTGACTTTAAAGTCAAATTTCACCCTGAAAACAGCAAGAATATCGTCTTCATAAGAACATAGTCTGTTTTTCAAGATAGTATGTCTTGTTAGCGGGGTTTTATTGTATTTTATTTTATTCTATAGGAGATATTTCTGTTACTTATTTGCTAATCTTTATTGATTACCTTAATGTCTGTTTTGCAGTGCACAGGAATTTCCGAATTTTGTGTTTTTGCTTACCCCCAGATTAAATTTTGTGTGTACATACTTGCTTATGCAGTTGGCCAAATAAAATGTATATAGCATTTGAAAATTAATTGCAAAAAGTTAGAAATTAGTATCATCGACTTCATCATAAAGTGAGAAATGAGAGGACATGCCTTTTTGAGTGTTGGGATGCATTTATTTTGAAAAGGGGCAATTAATGCAACTCAACGAGAAAAAGTTTGACAAGAAATAATTTGAATGCTATTTAACAAAATTCAACAAGAAAACAACAATATCTATCTCTGCATTACCTACCTTGTATTTTTAATTATGAATGCCTGTATCGTTGTGTATCAGATATATATGGGCAATGATCGTATGATCGTGTAAAAATAGGCTTGCTGTTTAGCAGTATGCACCAAAGCCAGGTCGATCATAAACATACCAAATTTTACTGCTTTTAGAAACTGCCAGAACATTGTAAAGAGTAACAACTGAGTTAGCCTTTGATCAGCATTAATCACGCAAAAAAAACGGAAATTTGTAACGCAGTTAAATTTTAATGTTTTTTTTAAATCTCTAAACAATATTTGACTCACCCTGTATTGCTCTTCAATGATATGAAACCAAGAAAATGAAATCCTGAAGTTCTTGCTACGTATAATGGAAAACTTTATTGTGAAAACGTTTATATTTAGGTATTGAAAGCGATTGATTTTTGTTTTCTACATAGGTTATTATGTGAGGAAGTACATTTTCAATTACTATGCTAGAAAGAAGTACTTACTTGCTCTCGTTGAAAGAAACGAAGTTGTACGGTAGGTCATTATCTACTTAGACTATGTGGCATATGGGACATCATGTCAGTTCTATTTTTAGGTACTGGATGGCCTAAAACATGTCGTCACGTTTGCAAAGCTGTTGTGTGTGGGGGAGGGGGGAGCGTTTGTTTTCATAGTTCTGTTTTGCTCAAATTTGATATTAGAGGCTTCAGTTTGAAGTTTGATACCTTTTTTGCCAAATTCTACCCAATATCCACTTAGTTACAGCCAATGAAACAAGGAAAGGAGAATTTTTGCTGCTGTCATCTGCTTAAATCGCTAAATAATTAAATTAGCAAAATTAAACCTCCTTCACAGCAGCTTTGTAAACAGAGGAGCATCTTGTTGGGCAACGTGTAGTTTATTTATTTATAAACTTAGTAGGTTCTTTCGTCATCAACTGTTATGTGTCAATAGGTGAGACAATATGTGAAACTAAGTTTTTATGAATACCTGACGGGCTCAAATGTACAATTAATGGAATGTCTCATATAGTACTAGCACCTTTGAACACCACTGGAACAGTAACAGCGACTCGTAAGAAGTAAAATGGTAAAATGTAACTGAATTAAACTCATGCATGCGCAAGATGAATTTTCCTTCACTTCATATAAACGTATATACGGCATGGGTTTCGTTTCTGGTGTTGCGATTTAGATTTTATTAAGATATAATTAATTATATATATAATTGATACATGCTCAATTTAATTTTGATCTGTTGAGATCTGGGAAATATCTTGAGGTAAAGCATTTTTTTTATGTTCCAGGAAAGAAATTGATTTTATTTCGAGCGAAAGAAGAGCAGAGCAAATCCGTCGAAGAGAGGAAGCTGAGAAGGTTAGAACAGCTTAGTGCCTCGTTTTAAACTTTCATTGCAGTTTTATATTGCACATGTTCTATGGCAGGGTGGGTTTTCGAGTTCCATTGCAAGGTTATTTTGTGAAATAACATGTTCCGAGTGCTGCAGTATTTGGCTTTGGCTAGAACAGCACTTTTATAAATAGTTCAGATCCGGAAACGGACAGTATAACTTTGTAATTATGATTAAGCAAATATATTTTAGCTAACTGAAGCCATTTTAACACTGAAATTCCTCATAGGAGTTATTTCAAAATTGTTTGAGATACGTTTGGTTCAGAGTATAGTGAGTTTAAATCAAATTTTTTTTAATGTTGCATGCTTTCACGTGAAAATATAGCTACTTCTGAAAACTACTTATCTCTTGAGCCATGAAGTTGTATCTAAAACCTTTTGAAAACCAGCTCAAAATCTTTATATTTGTTGTTGTTGTTGAGATTTCAAGTAAAAAGTAAAAAGAAAAACAACGATAAAGCTTTTAAAGTTGAAAGTAAATCTGGGCTTATTTTCAGTTTAATGTTGAATCACGGTGTATCGTAATGCGTCATTTGCCTCTGCCAAACGACAGATTAGTATCCTGTCTTTCGTTACAGTATGCAAAAGAAATCGAAGCAAGGAAAAATCATTACCTGATAAGTACGATAGTGAAACCTGGTATTTACACATCACGTTTAAAAAGACCGCAAGTATCACAAAGAGAATACGAACTAAGAGCTGTAAAGCCTTTGAGCAAAGAGGAAAGATATGATCTTGCAAAAGAGAAGCATGAAATATCTTTAAGGACTGGTTTTGTTGACACTTCGGCTGAGTTTGATCGATTGTATACGAGGAAAGCGTCACCAGATGTTTTGCCACCTATTACAAGTACAAAAATACAGGTAATATTTGATAAAGAAAACATGAAAATATTTAGATACTTATGCGTTCATACACACACATGGTTGTTAAATGGTGTCAAATAGAATTAAAGAAAAAATTCCGCGAATTTTACCTCACTAAGAGACATCTACAAAAATTGCACGAAATTTACCTCACTAAGAGACATCTACCATGTTTTTACATTGTAACCATTCACAATTTTTTATTTTGAAACATTATATCATTCATTTTCATCTCTATATCATACTTTTTTCCATTTTATATCATTTTCTCATTCTCTCTATCAGTATGGTTTTTTTAAAGCAGTGGTAGTTTGTAAAAATATGTATTTAACCCTTTCACCGCGGGAACGGCCATATTGCCCATTGAAAAACAATGTAAAACTAAATACGGACATAACTTAATATACATTTCAGATATTTCAACGTATATATACGTATTTCAAGTTTATCTTTTGAGTTAAATTGTTTTTCAAGTGCTACTCCCTGCAAAATAATATTTAGATGGGATTTCCCTGTTAATTGGAAATAAATCCGAGCATGAAAGGGTTAATGAGAATTTCTTCAACCCTCTAACTTTAACATCCGCGCAACCTGCACATTGTTTCACAAAGAAAATGTTTCTAATCATCTCCACCAAGTTCTAGTTTTTATGTTTGTTGTTGTTTGAAACTTTTTTCTTGTTATTCAATTGTCTATTTTTGAAATGATGATCAGACAGGATTGAAATAGAGATTTCTGGTTGAGACTGAGAAATGAGGTAGAGGTTGGGATTGAAAATTAGATGGAGATTAATGGACATGCACCTACCATTCTCACAAGATGTATCTTTTGCGTAAATTGCAAGTAGATAACTTTAGGTTAATAGAATTAGTAGGATCCTTTATAGTCTATTTTTGATGCTACCACACCTTGTTAGAGTTAGTTTCGCACAAGTGGTGTACATGTTTCGAATCTGAGACCGATTTATGATCATACTTTTAATTGGTTGGTTTAGTTCATATTGAAGCATGTATATCAGCTAAATTTCGTAAACTGATGTGTTTTTTTTCTTCAATTCTATGCATTGTTTAGGGACCGTTTAGAGATCCAGTTGAAGTTGTTTCTCAACGATACAAACCACTAGAACCAAGTCTTAGAGTTGCAACGTCGTACACATCTGTTGAAAAGTCAAGGTTTGTGAAAGTGTCAATTTTTATCGGCTTTTGATTTACTCAAATTATTTGCCTTGTTGAAGGTCTATTTATAGTTCGCTTTTAAGAAGGAAGGCCTTATTTATGCAGGTTGCTCGTGGGATAAAAAAATGCCTGCAATGAAGTAGATAATTAATAGGTAACGGACGACAGAACGATTACGTAATACAACGATTACGTAATACAACGATTAAGTAATACAACGATTACGTAGATTTTGTTTAAAATCTCTACATTTTTTATAACTACCATATTTTTGTAACAACTTTTTACCCATACTGAGACAAGTCAAGAACATTTTCCGAGGTTTTTTGCTAAAAATATGCTGTAACACCATGGACAATTTAAGTAGTATTAAAGTCTCGAAATCATTGGTAAACATAATGAATTAAATACATTCTTTTCTTGGACTGAATTAAATTGACCAAACTGCAACGTAAACAAACTAATTGTTCCACTGATATTTTGCAGGGCTAAATTAAAATCAGAAGAATGGACGAAAAGAGTGATTCAAGACAAGTAAGTAGCTACAGGTTTTTAGTCATCATTAGGATCGAGTCATGAAAACATCATTACCGGTCACACCGTTGTTGACCAGAAGAAGGTCCATGAGAACAAAATTCAGTTGTAAGTCACATTGAAGATAGGCCTATTTTCCATTGTGAAACGAGGAAGGTTTCACTGCAGCATGTTTTTAGCTGGAGGAAGGTTGAAAACACTTCTGGACTCTGCATCGGGGAAAGTTTGTTTGCGAAAGAGAAACGCAGATTTATTATCAACGCATTCTTTGTTTGTTTGTTTGTTTGTTTGTTTGTATGTACGTGCTGTATATACTAGTTTTTTGTTATCCGTGCTTAAATTTTTGTTTTTGTGAAACTGTATATTAAAAAGATTGGTCAGTGAAAAATTGTTAAACATTTGCTAGTCTTCAAATTCGAGGAAAACCATTTGATGTTAGTGTTTTAAAGGTTTTTGCAGATAAAAGGCTTGCATATAAAAAACTTGGACAATCAATTTTTCTTAGCTAAAATTAACTCCTTCATATATCTGTCATGAGTGATTTTATTGCAAATGTTGTTGAATTGTTTTCAGAAACAGATGAAAACTCCGAGAGAAGACGTACACTTTTTATTATTGTTGTATCCCTTGATAATAACACGGGCGATGGTATAACAATGTCAAATTTTTATTTTTTTTTTCAGATTTCTTCCATTTACAAAAAAGCAAGAGCGGTATGAACCATTGCTTGATACCAATGCTTTTTATGGAAGGTGAGTTAAAATTGTCCTAGTTATTTTAAAGCATCGTGTTTGACATCCCGGATGAATAAAAAATATGTTTAAATTGTGCCTGCCCAAGATAGTGAAGCTGTTTTCTCTCATGTAAGGTACAACGTAGAATAAATTTTCATAACCAGTTAATTGTCACCATTTTGAAGCAGTTTTTAATAAATAATTTTTGGTATTGCTGATGAACAATCATTTTTCTAATCAGAATGCAACAGAACTATATCTATGTAATTACATAAAATATTTTCTTCATAAAACTTTTGTTAATTTTCATAATGAATTACTTGCCATCATTTTGAAGCAATTTTAAACAATCATTTTAGTACAGTTGATATTCAAAGATGTTTATTCATCAGAATACATCAAAATTGAATCTGTCATTACGTGGGAAATTTTGCAATAAAACCTTTTCTTCATTTTCATAATGAATTACTTGCCATCATGTTGAAGCAATTTTTAAACAATTATTTTAGTACACTTAATAGTCAAGGATGTTTAATCTTCAGAATACATCAACATTGAATCCATGTGATTACATGGTAAATTTCGCAATAAAACCTTTTTTTCATTTTCATAATGAATTACTTGCCATCTGTTTAATCACCAGAAAAGAGCACAATTGAATCTTTGTGATTATATCGGAAATTTTCACAATAAACTTCCAATGTAATCGTTCATTTTAATAACGAGTTCTTTCCTCTCATCGTGGCGCAATTGTTAATCAACCACTTCTAATTCGCAGAATTCAAATAAGTCCATGTTGTTGCGTGGGAGATTTTCCCAATGAACCGTATGTTAATTTCCATAAAGCGTTATTTGACATGAGATTCTAGGATCTTTTCGTCACTAAGCTCTCTTCAAATTGAAGATTTTTGGGGGCAATTTCGTCATTGTGAAATAATCACATTCTAAGTGCTTATTAATATGCGCATACTTTAAGACCGCTATTGCAGATTTCAAACATAAAAATTGCTTTTAGGTGACCCAAGCTCAACCAGTGTCGTATTTTCCAGACTAACATGGTTACCGGGTCATATTAGTCTGTACAATGTCTTATTTATTGAGAATTTCTCACTTATGTATGACCTGGTAGGTTCAGCTTTACCCTGCGGATCAATGGACTGGACCCTAGCGGGCACTCGTGAAGACTTAAAATACTGTATATATATATTAATATCAGGAGCATAACATGAGATTTAAAATGTTCATTTTGAAATGAAATTAGAGTCCAGTGATAAATTTGAATTGTCGAGTTCATGTTGCAAGTCGAGTTCATCTTATCAAGCTTCCAAAATTTCACGTCAGCTATTAAAATTTCAACATCTACTCCAAATCACGTCATTTAATTTTATGGAATACCTACAAGCCAAACATTAGCCTAAATTTTATCACAGCTTCAGAAGAGAAAGGCACTTCTTATTACTTTTCCTTCTGGTTGAGCACGACTTCTGCATCGATTTATTGCTGTGAAGTTTGTTTACCCCCAACTGCCCCTTTCTGGACGAATTTTATCTTTTCCTGGAGGTTTTCTATACAAAACTGACATGGAATAAAAGTTAATTCTATTCAATTTTAATTTATTGAATAATATGCTACAATACAACAACAATAGCAATCGGGAACCAGTAACCAGGAACCACGATAAAAATAAGAAAAATTAATAAATAAGAGAACTGAGGACCTTGGAAAAATAAAACAAAAATCGACCTGCGTCAAAATAAAGAATAATTCATTGGTTTTGGACGCTTTGGAAAGGAATTTGCCCGTTACAGCATGGCACAGACTCGTTGATCATGAAGAAAAAGTTGTTGATCAATAACTTCTTCAAAATAATGAAAAAGAACTATTTCAAGCTGCTATGAAGAACCGTGGTTTGTTTGATATTATTTCTTAAATAGGTGCCGGTTTGGACGGAAATTATTTTTTTTATCAACTTTTTACAGTAAGATTTACCTTAGGAAAACGCAGAAGTCAAGAACTTAGCGCTCAATTTCGAAACAGAACGTTTGAATTGTTCATAAAATTGTTAAAACTTGAAAAAATGCGTTTTGAAAATTATTCTCTTGTAATTTCATCCCTTATTGTAATTTTTCGATTTGAGTGGTGTAGTGCCATTTGCAAATGTTTATTAAGTATTGTTGTTTATGGTTCTTTACATTTTGATGGTGCATTCCATCTTTTCGACCAAAGGCTGCCATTATGGTAATTGGTAATTTATCAAAATTGTAAGACATCGTATTTTTAATTATTGAACTAGATTCTGCAAACAAGGTGTAGTATGAGAAGCAATTTTGACATTTCTACCTTCAGTTTTGTCAAAATTATAGTGATGTAAAGATTTGAGTTTAGAAATAGATGTGGCTGTGAAAATGATATCAGGAAAACAGAGGCGTAGCAATATTGAAATTGACACACTGGTTTCAACGCGACTATCCTAAAGGACAAAGTAAAACTTTCTCAACTGGAAAATGAAAACATCTCCTCCGCAACATTGTTTGTTTTCGTTTTCCAGTTGAAAGAGTTTCGCTTTGTTCTCGAGGGATAATCGCTTTCAAACCAGTGTGTCAATTTCCCTATTGTTACAACGTTTGCCTCTGTTCATCAGGACAAATACTTGTCTTGACAAAATAGTTACGGTAAAATCCCACATAAACGTTAAATCTGTGTTTTTCTATAACTTTGACAAAAAAAATTGTTTGCAGGCCAATTGTCTGCAAAATCTAATTATAAAATCAAAGTTGCAAAATCTCAAAATGTTGATAAATTTACACAATGACAGCCTTTGGTCGAAAAATGGACTGAATAATGTCAGAATGACTCTTCAAAATGTAACTTCAAATTTGTAGCGTCAAGTTAAACGTTTTATGGACTGTTCATTTTTTACAAGGAAGGTGGGTTCAGTAAAATCTTTTTCTAACCTTTCAAATCTTTTTCAAACCCCCAAATCGCCGCTTATTGTTGCCACTAGGCAGCCTTTGTGATTCGCACTGGGGCTATAATTAAAGATTTCTGGTCACGTAACATGAAACAATTGAAAAGGGTCAAATGTCATGTCAATCAAAGAAGACAAAAACTGGAAAGCACGGAGGTTGCGTCAATCAAAAAGACAGAAAGAATGAGGAGCGCGAAATGGTCACAACGATCAAAGAAACCATCCTGTGTGTGGTCTGTCGTCTACGCGAGAGTTGAATGCCCAAGTCAAACGCGGTAAAAAAAATTGTCATAATAAACTTAAAGAGCTCTTGAACAGACTTGGTTTTTTAGTTGAATGTATTGGAGCTTTATTTGGCATTGTAGAAGGAAAATAATATCAAGTGCGGAAATACTAAAAGCAAAGTGGTATGATGGGCCTTAACCCTATCTGGACCGGGGGGGGGGGGGGGGCGAAAGGTGGCAAAAATTATTCATTATATAAATCGGAAAGATATTTTAAAAAAAAATACTTTCTTTTGCTT
>JAYJMH010051770.1:0-13490 GCA_036873815.1 Phacellophora camtschatica | reverse complement strand
TTATTGAAATACTGGAGAACAAAAGTAACAAGGTTGGAAGTTAAAACTCTCCGGTTCAATACAACGTTATTCGTTATTCATCAGTATTTTTGGTATCTTTCAAGAGCCAGTATCAACATACCGGGGAACCAGGGTAACGACATACTGGGGAAACAGAAATACTGGGGAACTAGAGTAACATCGTACCGGGTTGGAAGTTAACACTCTGTCCGGTTCAAATGAACAACATCGTTCATCGGTTTTTTCTTATATCTTTCAAGAACCAGAGTAACAACATACCGGGGAGCCAGAGTAACACCATACCGGGGAGCCAGAGTAATAACGTACCAGGTTGGAAGTTAACACTCTGTCCGGTTCAATAAAATGAACAACATCGGTCATCGGTATTTTCTTGTATCTTCAAGAACCAGATAAACAACATACCAGGGAACCAGAATACCAACATACTGGGGAACGAAAGTAACAACGTACCGGGTTGGAAGTTAACACTCTGTCTGGTTCAATAAAATGAACAACATCGTTCATCGGCATTTTCTTGTATCTTCAAGAACCAGAGTAACAATATTCCAGGGAACCAGAGTACCAACATACTGGGGAACGAAAGTAACAACGTAACGGGTTGGAAGTTAAAACTCTGTCCGGTTCAATAAAACGAACAACATCGTTCATCGGTATTTGTTCGTACCTTTTAAGAACCAGAGTAGCAATATACCGGGCAATCAGAGTAACAACATACAGGGGAATTAGAGTAACAACGTACCGGGTTGGAAGTTAAAACTCTGTCCGGTTCAATAAAATGAACAACATCGTTCATCGGTATTTTCTTGTATCTTTCTAGAACCAGAGTAACAACATTTGAAGACGTTCGTAGTATGTCCTGGACCTGAAAAATAAAGAATGTTTTTAGATGTCAGTTAACCTTTTCGCCCCGGGAGGGGCCATGTGGCCCATTGATAAACAACGTAAACTGACATATTTTCAGGAGGTAAATACAGGCTGTGTAACATTGAAGATAAATATCTCGGTTCAAATAGCACCAAAGTGTTACACAACATATATTTGATTAAGTTAACTATTAATGAGTAACAATAAGGGCAATTTAACAGCGTTTTAATATATACCTGTTTCCTTGTAAAACTTTCAACGTTAACACTTCCAATTTCTACCAGTCGATCCCCTAAAAAATAATTGATAACAAATCGTTGATGAAACAATGAACAACAATATAACGTTATTCGTGAAGCAAAGAGTAACAAAATAATATTGTTTGTAAAGTATTGAATTATAATAGCATATTGTTGGCAAAAAATTGCACAACAATAGAGCGATATTTGTAAAACAATGAATAACAATGGAGTATTGTTTAGGAAATAATCAATACACATACCGATAGCTATCCTTCCATTTGCTTCCGCAGAACCACCGGGAAGAAATGATTTGATATAAATACCGCCCAGTTCAGGTCCGCCCTGGAAAATGAATAAATATAAAAAATTTACGAAAATAAATGTTTTAAAGTCTGTCTCAAAGCATTTTGGAATTTATTCATTGCAGACACGAGCGCTTTTTCGCCAATAATACCCCCAACCCTTGTAATACCCCCCAACCCAACCAATATACCTCCAACCCTAAGGGCTTTCTGCATACTCAGGCAAGTATGTAAAGTATTGCAGTTTTCACCGATATCTCGGGTGTGTAAAAGGACCGTTCATTTTGTCTTTAATTGTCTTTTTTGAATGCCCTGTATTTTCTCAAGTGTGCCAGCATCATACTTTGAAGAAAGGCCTCAGGGATCTGTCCTTGCTCAGTTGGGATCAGTCCCAGGAGCCACAGTTTCCTTTTCACAGTGTAGCTAATGTTGTTTCTAATTATGCGAAGACTTACTAGTCTATGCAAAATTATTTAATTATGCATAGACTGCAATCACAGCCAATCACATTATAGGTAGATAAATTAGTATTTTAGATATATTAATTTTGACAAGAAAATGTCAATTTTTTCAAAATTTCAAACAATCAAATTGTCAAATTATGTATTTTTTTGAAAATGCATTAATTGTGCAAAACAAATGCCCAAACTCCAATAAGCACCCCCTTTCCGATTTCACTTTAAATATATCTGTTCCTTTTATAATTTTTTAAAAAATTTGCTTTCAGAAACGTTCGGGATGGGGTGCTTATGGAGATTTAAGGTTGCTCCAACCCCCCTTGTGGGGTAAATAAATATGATCAACGCCACAGGCTTGTGACCAATCTCGGATAGGATTTTCAAAATTCTAGAATCATCAGTTTCTAAATGCTAAATGCGTTTGAGCTCGTGGAAGGGGGCGATTATTGGAAAAAGAGCGCACATGACACAAATGAAATGATTAATAACTTACCTTGGTTAGGAAATTTACTTACCAAAAAAACTAAACTGAATGATGTTCAAAATACCCCCTGAAAGCAATCAGAGCTCCTATAGAAATCACTCAACAGGCCAACTTTGTCAGTGGGATGAAATACAAGTTCACAAATACCATAAATTTAAAATTCCTGTTTAAAATACCAGAAGTTCAAAATAAGCTGCAGGGTCTACAAAAATCTGAAAATATAAACTTCCCTTCCACCAGTCTATTTTGAACCTTAGAGTTACAAAATCAAATTAAATTTTCAGCTTGGTTTTAACTATCAAATTACTGTATTTTCAGTTTGGCTCTAATATATATATGAACCAAGCCCAAAACACAATGATCCAAACAAAAATTCACGTATTCAGCTGGTCATATCTTAGCCAAATGTTCAACAGATTTCACTGATTTTTCGCATGTAAAGTTGTTATAAAGGTGTTATTTCAGACTATATGGTGCAAAGTTAGACTATATGGTGAAATAAAGAGCCCTTCTATGGCGTCACATACTCACACCCTATGAAGAAATAATAAAATTTACGGAGCAAAAGCAAGTAGTTTAGTGAATTCGAATGCAAAGTTCGACGCCTGTTCGATGACTGACGTAAAAAGCCCAAGTTCCAAATCAACAATAAAGAGACTTCGAATGTGAGATTCGATGTCGGTTCAAATGTTGGGTAACTATACGAATATAGATTCGGACGCCCATTCCATGATAATAGTTCGAATGTGAGATTTGACGCACATTTGACATCGGAAGAATTACAAAATGTGAATCTTGACGCTACTTCGATCTTCTTTAACACTTCAGGTCCTGTTTCACGCTCCTCCTCAGCGTATTTCCCTTTTTTTTATCATTTTCGGGAAAGTGGATGCTATTAATTTAAAAATTTAAGAATTTAAAAATTTAAAAATTTAAAAATTTAAAAATTTAAAAATTTAAAAATTTAAAAATTTAAAAATTTAAAAATTTAAAAATTATTTAAAAAATTCTATCGAGGGTAAAATCTAACGGGGGGTAACATAAAATTAAAGAAAATTAAGAAGACGCTGGGAAGGAGCGTGGAGTCTGTTTATATGGGCAGAATCGTCCCAGCTTCCAGCCCACAAGTTGATAGGTGAGATCCCACCTTCCTCTGCAAATCTATGTGATATCAATCTTGTGTTTATATGGGAAAGGTGGGGTCACGCTCAGGTGGGATGAAATTTTGCAGAATTTTGCGGCTTCTTTGCAAACTTTTGTGATGTGTTTATCAAATTTCAGTTTACTGTCTATCGTCACTCCTAGTAGTTTGGCATTGGTTTCTTCATTAATTGAATCATTGTCATAGTTGTTGAATATTTATAGTAGTTGCCCAAATTGTGTTAATTGCACAATTTACATTTGTTTAGAAAAAAAAGATGTCATTAATATAAATATTAAAAAGTAGTGGACCCAAGAGCGATCCCTGGGGAACACCGTTTTATTAGGTCATAGACGACCATGCTGAAATTTGTCTCACCTCTCAGCTAAAGTCCTGAAAGGTGAGATGATTTTTCTCACATAAAAATGCCATTAGAAAGCTGATATCAGGATTCATAATCAATTCAAGATTAATAAATAAAAAAAGAAAATGAAAAATTGTTTTTTTTTCAATATCATAAAATCACTTTTAGTAAATGTTCAAAAAGTCGAAAATAATTCAACAACTTCCTAAAAATATATTGTCACTACTGAATGTGACATGAATGTCACAGGGGGCTGATTAATTTCCACAGGGGGGCTGACAATATTGAATAAAATATCAAATTATGTCTGACAAGAAAAATGTGCCATTGCCATACGCAGCCCCCCCCCAGATGAATCTTGATTAACGCTTCAAGTATGAGGTATTTTAAGGAACATTCACGGGGGCAGTATCAATTTAAGCTACGTTGTAAGTACAACAGTTTCTAAATAAACGCACCGTGAATCCAATTCCAAAATTGCCATCTTTCTTTGGGAGGTCCACACGGACAAGGTCCTGGAAAAGAAAAAACACTATCAAGCAGAGTAGCCCAAGAATGTCCTCGCAATTACAAAGACGCTGTGGAGGAGCTTTATGTTGGATGATTTTATGTTTACTTGCCATTGATGTAAGAGGCTTTAACTTAAAGTTTGATACCTTGTTTGCCAAAATCTGCTTAGTAATCCTAGAGCTATGAAAAAGAAAAATCAACGTTGATAATCTTCTTAAAGCCGTAATGTGATGTTTTCGGAAGGTGACCTAAAAATGTCTTTGCATTTGCAAAGACGCTGTGGAGGAGTTCTAGTTTTGATAAATTATGCTTTTGCTTTAATTTTATAAATACGTAATATTTAAATTTAATATTTAATTTTTGGTCTCCAGTTGGGGGGGTCGTATTATACAACCAGTCGACCTATACACCAGTATTTAAGATAAGAGGCTTTGATGTATTGTTTGGTACCTTGTTTGTCAAAATCTACCCAATAATCACAGAGTTTTACTTAATGGGACCAAAAATAAAAAAAATTTCGATTCTACTGAAATCTACTAAAAATAGTCCATTAATGGCATGGGCTTCAGGTTTTAAATGAATAGCATTCAAACAAACAAAAATAAAGTTAAATAAAATAAAATAAAGAAATAAAATACAAACTTTAGCAAACGCGCTGTTAAACGAAGAATGAAATTTGATTTCATCAAAATCAAATCTAACAAACGTTAAAATAAATTATTAAAAGTTCATCGTAAATTCATCTAATGCACCCCCCCCCCCCCACCTCTTCAATAAAAATACACTTACAGATTCTCTATCAGCTCCCAATTGCGGTACATTGTTATTACCAAGCGTTGCTATTGAAGATGCAGACAGCGTTAAGGGGGTCAAGATGGATGGATCAGCTTCCAGAAGCATCGTTTGGCCAAATGTTTCGAATGTAAACTTAGAACGGTCTGGCGAATTTCGAAGAGTGTTGATGGCCTAGGAAAGGAGAATTGTAAAGTTAATTATCGTTTAAAAACAAATTTCAAGCAGGACTATGAAACAAAACAAAGTAAAGACTAAATTGGGTACAAGAAGATCCTTGGAGGGTCTGTCCCATGGGGGTGTGGGGTGTGACACTCGTTGGAAATTAAAAGCTGTGTTTACTGGGGAATTTCACCTCGTCTAGCGATTCAGTCAGGAAAGCTGAGCTGTAAAATATTTATCGGCAAATTCATAATTCTACTCGGAAAAGTTTTCTTATAAATAACTGGCTCCCGAGCTTTGCTTGTTTTGAATGGTGTAGTTTGAATTGTTTTATGTTAGGCTAAATGAATAAAATTTAACATGAAAACTTGGAATTGAAGAAGAAAAGGAACGCAAACAAAGTACCTCTCTTCTGGTAACATTTTCAAAATTTGTTTTGTTGACTTGTACAATTCTGTCACCTTAAAAAAATATGATATAATATTATAATATCGCTTAATATCACATAATAATAATATTATAATATGATATTATAACATGTCACGTAATATCACATTAAAATATTATAATAAGATCACATGATTATAATACTATGTGATATTATAATATCACTTAATATCACATGTAACAGTAATAATATATCATCACTTGATATCATTTGATATCACATAATAATAATATTATAATATCATATTATAATATCACTAATATCACATAACTAATATTATATCATGATATTATAAAATCATATAATATCATTCACAAAACACATTGAACACTTTAAAACATGAAAAAAGAATAAAAAACATTAAAAGCAAGAAATATTTAATAAAAACAAGATCCTGAATATAATATATAAAAAAACAAATCCCCTCACCCGCACTAATTTGCCCACTCAATGCTGCAGGTCCTCCTATGGTCAGTTCTTTCACAAATATTCCACCAAGTTCAATACCGCCCTGAAATAATTATAACATCTTAAGCCTCCTGGAAATGACTATATCTAGAATAAAAATCAGCAGAAAAGGAGTAAAAGTCAGGGGGTTATTTCTCTCTTTTCAGGGGGAAAGTCTGCTTCTCTCCGAAATAGAATTATAAATTGATAGCATCTGCCGAAGTCAAAATAAATTTCTGTTAATATTTACCTCCAGAAAATGTGACGTTTTACGTTGTTTTTTAATGTGCCATATGGCCCAAGCCGGGGTGAAAGAGTAAAGCTACTTGTAAAGAATTTACGATTAATCTCAAGGTAGAAATTATAAACTTACCACAATGCTAAAACCAAAACTATTTTCCACTTTTATGAGATCAACTTGATATTGTTTTGCCTGCAACAAAAAATAGCAATTATTTTTAAAATTTGCACCGACATGAACCCGTAAGGATCTATTCTCTCACCGTTATTCTCTGTTCTAATACCACTAACATACACTAACATGCATACATACCACATACATACATACCTCCACATACATACATATATACTCCACATGCATATCCTATATACATACTCTATATACATATCCTACTTGTATACAATACACACATTAAATACCCTACATACATACATATATACTCCACATGCATACCCTATATACATACCATATATACATATCCTACTTCTATACAATACATACATTAAATACCTCCACATACATACATACATACTCCACATGCATACCATGTATACATACCCTAAGTACAGATCCTACTTGTATACAATACATACATTAAGTACCCTACATACATTAAAACAAACAAATAAAGGAATGGAATTGGCGTACGATAGATAGGAATGGAATTAGATAGTGACGCAGACAGCATATAAAGAGTAAAGAAATACTGCTAAAATATAAGCGATAGAAATACTGCTTTACCCTGCATACATACCATAAATACGTACCCTACATACATACAAACCCCCATTACACACACACACGCACATACATATATACATACATACATACGTATTTAATTCACAATCCTTACCTGTGGCTTGGGTTTTTGCTTAGCTGGCTCCTTCGTAGCGTCTTTAAAAGTAGTTGCTCTCCTCCGTGGTGGTTCTCTTTCACTAAAACTCCGTGCTCCGTCGCTCACGTCTGGCATCCCATCTGGATCAATTCTAACTGTAGGAATTGCTCCAAGTGGATTTCTTGCAGGCTCTAAAACAAATACACGGCAACAATTAATGACAGTACAAGCCCCTAACATTATTCAGACAGCACAAGCCCTTAATATTAATCAGATAGAACAAGCACTTAACATTAATCAGACAGTACAAGCACTTAACATTAATCAGACAGTACACGCCCATAACAGTAATCAGACAGTACAAGGCCTTAGCAGTTGTCAGACAGTACAAACCCTTTACATTATTCAGACAGTACAAGCCCTTAGCATGAACCAGACAGTACAAGCCGTTAGCAGTATTCAGATAGTACAAGCACTTAACATTAATGAGACAATACAAGCCCATAACAGTAATCAGACAGTGCAAGCCCATAACAGTAATCAGACGGTACAAGTCCACAACAGTAATCAGACAGTACAAGCCCTCAACAGTAATCAGACAGTACAAGCCCAATAACAGTAATCAGACAGTACAAGCCCTTAACATTAATCAGACAATACAAGCCCATAACAGTAATCAGACAGTACAAGCCCCCTTAACAGTAATCAGACAGTACAAGCCCTTTACAGTAATCAGACAGTACAAGCCCTTTACATTATTCAGACAGTACAAGCCCTTCACATGAACCAGACAGTACAAGACGTTCACAGTTTTGATTAATGTTTTGATTAATGTTGTTAATCATTGGTCCTGATGGACTTTCAATGGTGGTAAAAATCATTGCTAATATTCTTACCAAAGTAATCTTGATATTTTGCCATTTTGTCAGCCATGTGCATTTGAAAATTATAAAACGAGGAACAGGTCTTTAGAAGGTATCTTGACCTGAAAAAGTGCAAAAAAAAGATTAAAATTTATTATATTCGAAGAGGCTAAACAAGCAAGTTGAAAAGTTTACTTTAGAATTTCCCTTTTCATTGCAAAAAGCTGTTCAAAAGCTGTTATTGCTTGAGGACATTTTTGCATGTAGCTTGGAAGAAGCTAGAAAGCAAGGGCGTGAAAGGATTAATAAATATAAGCCATAGTAGGATTGCCTAATATTGTAACCTTATATAACCTAATGTAACCTAATATAACCTTATGTAAACTTATATAACCTTATGTAACCTTATATAACCTTATGTAACCTTATTTAACCTTATATAACCTTATGTAACCTTATATAACCTTATGTAACCTTATATAACCTTATGTAACCTTATATAACCTTATATAACCTTGTATAACCTTATATAACCTTATGTAACCTTATATAACTTTTTGTAACCTTATATAACCTTATATAACCTTATGTAACCTTATATAACTTTTTGTAACTTTTGTAACCTTATATAACCTTATATAACCTTATGTAACCTAATATAACCTTATATAACCTTATGTATCCTTATGTATCCTTATGTAACCTTATGTAACCTTATATAATGTTATGTAACCTTATATAACCTTATATAACCTTGTATAACCTTATATAACCTTATGTAACCTTATATAACCTTATATAACCTTATGTATCCTTATGTAACCTTATGTAACCTTATATAATGTTATGTAACCTTATATAACCTTATATAACCTTATATAACCTTATATAACCTTATATAACCTTATGCAACCTTCTGTAACCTTATATAACCTTGTGACTCCTATTCTGGCCCACTGTGAAAGAGTTAACTTGGAGTTTTTTTGTTCTACCCCCTGCAAAGGTAAAACTTGCATAGGATTTGACTGTTTTGCAGAAATAAATCAGGGCATGACAGGGTTAATAAATTTAAAAAAGTTTATACCTTTTGTAATTTGCAGTGTACAATACAATGTGTCCTTGCGCGGGATTTGGGCAGTCAGCATGTATGAGGAATTTTCGTCGCTACAAGATAACAGTTTGTGAGACTCAGAAAAAATTAAACCAAGACATTAAAAAGTGTATCAAAAACATTCCTTTCTTACATTACTGAAAACTGATTTTTCGGTAAGCAAATTTTTATGTGTATTCCCCCTTCCACGAGGATTTCAATTATATTCAATTATGAAAACTATACTTCCAAGGTGCGAAAAGTCAAAAGCCATTACTCACCTTGAATGACATTTTTTTTATTTTTGCCCATGGATGTTTGCAGTATGGGTTTCTGATTGTCCCAGTGTCCTGTAAACGCAAATTCAAAAACATTTAAATCTCAAATTTTAGAAAAGTTTAGAAAAATTGCAAATTTAGAAAATGTTTAAATGTAAATGTTATTTAAAACTAAACTAATTTTTTTAAATATTTTGCCGTGCCCTTGTAAAAATCATCCATGTTAGACATGATAAAAATATTTGAAAAATATTAGACAAAAATATTTGAAAAACGAACAGAACAGAAAAGGATGAAATGAATACATTTTCATGATTAATAAAACGCTTTGGGGAAAAGAACAAAAATTTCGAATAGCTCAGACATAGACTTTTTCTTATGACTATGGTTCAGATACCAAAATGCATTAAAAAAATGGAAAACAAATTTAAAATAAAAGTGAAGTAAAGTAAAGAAGGAATTAAAACGCAAGATATGTATATATATATATATATATTAAACTGAGAAAAAAAGTGGAAATTGATGAGGAAAAAAGAAAACAATTTGATGGAATTTGTTACAGGTCTTCTAAATTAACTGTCCTTTTTACAATTTTTCATTCAAATCTTTTTAAGGAATATAACCCTTCAGCTAAACAGGGGTGTAGCTAGTGTGGGGATCTCACTCCCCCCCCACAATAATTTCCCAGAACGTCGAAAGCCATGTTTTGATTTTCTACTTGAGAGAATTATCTTTGTCTTGAATGGCTAATCACTTTGAAATTGGCGTGTCGATTTCAGTATTATGACAAAATCTGCTCTTGTTGCATATAATAAGATTTGACATAATCTTACCTCATATATGATAAGGCCTCTAACGCAAACACCAAGTGTGTAAGGAATTTTCCTGTTGTATTCTTTCTGTAGATAATAACAAAAATATCTCGTTATGTAATTTCTATTTTTCGTAATTTATTTCAAATTTCCATATTAAAATTTCAAATTATTTGTAATTTTTTTAATTTATATCTTTGCAACATTATTGAAAGCAAATTGAAGAATTTCAAAATTTTACTCACTCTAAAGACTCTGTAGAAGAGAATTCCATATTCACTCAATTTTTGAGCTTCCTTTAATAAAATATTTAAATTTAAATATATAAATATATAAAATGAAATATAAAATATATAAAATAAGCATTATTTATCACCTTTATTTATCAAGATCAAAAGCCAAACAAACATTTTTATATATTTCATCCCTAGAAGTTTAAAGGTCAAGTTATCATTGACTGAACAATCAGAAGTAAAAATACACATATCTATTAATTTTCAAAAATACTATCGAAGTATATTATCATTAAAAGTTTAAGATTAGCACTTGACCCCAAGAAGCTCAAAGGTCATCGTTGTTATTGAAAAATAAAGAAAAACCAAAAGTTGAGATATAAAATAAAATAAAAATCATAATAATGCCAAGATAAAAAAAAACTAAACGTATCGAGCGTAATCAGTAGTAAAATACACAACTCCGTCTATTTTCTAACACAGAAGCATATTTTCATGAAAATATCCAGAACTAGCAGTTGACCACAGGTCGAAAGATACATTAACAAATTACATTTAGTCTCTAAGTCAATTTATTATAAACACAAAAGGTCAATTTATTATAAACAAAATATTGAAAACATTTGACATCGACAACATACAAATATAACAATTTTAAATATGTATATATATATTACAGATATTGCAGATAATCAGCACAAGACCTCTAAAATGACAAAAGTCAAATAAACAAAGTAACGATTTTATTATATTTCAAGGAATTAACTTACTTTGAGAAACTCGATGGATGCTTGTGCTTCAGTGAGGCCACGATGAGATTGGTGCATCGCAGGTAGTGCATTTTTGATGTAAGGAACAGTAAGTTTTGCGATGGTCTTGAAACGAAAATAATTTTATACGGATTTAGAATAGAAATATTTGCTATGAATCCCATATTCCCTAACTTCTTTTTTTCATTTGATAAAATATTTGGAATCAACACTCAATATAGTAAAAAAGGAATTAGCATTAAACCTATAAATAACTTGAACGCTCACATCTGTAGCCTCCTTGCAGACTTTGAACAGCGTATAGCCTGCGTGCAGGATTTGGACTGCGTATAGCCTGCATGCGTACTTTGGACTGCGTGCAAACTGCGAGCAAACTGGGTGCAGACACATTGCGTGCAGCCACACTGCGTGCAGACACACTGCGTGCAGACACACTGCGTGCAGACACACTGCGTGCAGACTAGGCTACTAATACGTTGCAATATCAGAAAAGTACAAGAACATTGCTACCATGCATAGCCATAAAAAAGAAAACATTTAAGATTAATGAGAATTTAAATACAAAATATACGTTGCTCTTGCTACTCAACCTGAACCATCTCACTCCTGGAAAAGTCAAAAACCCCATTGATCAACATCGTGAAACGTTATATTTTCAGGGGGTAAATAGGAATATTTCTTATTTCCTAAAAGCATTTTCCATGTCTTTGACAAAAAATGTAAAAAAAATTTAATAAACAAAACAAAACAAAACAAAATGTTGGCTCCTGCTAAACCTTTTCACCCCCAAAATAACCATATACACTCCTGATAAACATTATAAAGGCTGTATTTTCCAGGGGGTATGGTTAAACTATTTTTACTCACCTTTGCAGGAAGATAATGCTGAGGAACAAAGTAATCAGTCCCAAATGAGGATTTGTCGTAGTCTCCGAGCTCAGCTTGTAATGCATACGAGGCTAGTACCATCGCAGTGTCATCGTGAATGCGAATGCTGTTTTCAAGAACGTCCTTGCGTAATTGAAGGTAATACTGGTGGCGTGTGGCTTGTTCTCTGATGATAAAATTAATATTCCTCATATCGAAGGTCTCAACAATTTTAGTTACAATTTATTTTGATTTAATATGATTTATTACGATTTATTATGATTAATTATGATTTATTACAATTTATTATGATTTATTCTGATAATTTATGACAATTTATGATGGGCATCATACCAAAGGTCGAAATAATTTCATTTATGATTTATCATAATATTTATAATCATAATTTATTTTTATGATTATTCATGATAATTTATGATTCGATAACTTTTATCTAGTCACAGATCAAAAGTTTAAATTTAAATACTTTGTAAATACTTTAAAACATAGTTGCATAAATTAACAAATTTATTGAAAATATTAACAAAATACAACAAGCAAATTGTTGAATGATTATATAAATGAAGAATAATCAAATAAATGATTAAAAAAAGAATTAAATATTCTAAAACTCACTCAAGCAAGCAGATATTTTCCACATAATATTTGACTCTAAAAAATAGCGTGAAAACAAGAGAACTATTCCAAGAACCCTGAAATAAAGAAGAAGAAATTAGTATAACAAAAATAACAAGAGCAACAAGAAAAATAGAAGTTTTAATTTTAAACATAATAAGTCCAAAATCCAGACCAAAATTTAAATTTAAAGACTATTTTGCATACTTCATTTGTTTGATTACTAAGTAATACATAATTTTTTAAATACTTTTTGCGCAAATTTCAGATATTTAGAATTAAGCCCCTTTTTAGCATTTAGCAGATTGCTAAATCCGGGCATGAAAGGGTTAACAGACGTCTAACTTAGGTAAACTTAGAGTTTGAATGTTTTTAGGTCACTCGGTGAGACCATATCAACAAATAGGAAACTACTAAGTCAATAATAAAATTAGGTAAACAAAATAAAAATGACTCACATCATCCTTCCATAGATGCGGTGCATATTTCGCTAATTTTGATAACTTATCATCAAGGTCCAGAAATTGATGCTCACCATCTACAAAAATAAAAAGAATTAAAAATAAACAATGAAGAATCAAATTAAAACAATGGAAAACATTGACTACCTGTGCAACAAAGAATCGAATT
>JAYJMH010051759.1:0-13490 GCA_036873815.1 Phacellophora camtschatica | reverse complement strand
TGAATTTTCATTATTTTTTCCTAACTGCAAATGATTTTATCAGCATTTAAACCTTGAAAGATTATAAAGGATTTGACTGTAAAATTGTCTCCGGGTGAAAAATTTTACCCGACCATTTTTCATAGTCAAATCCCTTGTAGGTATTGCAAATTATATGGATTTCCTAAGCAAATTCACTCAGCAGTTTTGAGGAAGTAATTACCGTGCTCAAAGCGTTAGACGAGTCAGGATCCAAAAACGTAAATGAAAGCTAATGGCCTTCTGAAAGGAGTGAAAAACTTTAAGTTTGTAGTGATGTTAGTTTAATCTTCTTGGAAAATGTAATGGTGAAAACAATTATCCTTACACAGAAGATTCAAAGCGTAGAGGTCTACATTCTCAACAATTTAGAAGCAGCTCAAGCTACCATTTTCTCATTACAACAAATGCGAGATGATTTTGATGGGCTTAACGAGAAAACCCAGGTAGCTTTGGTGTTTAATGAGAAATGTGGCATTGGTGGAAAAGCAGAGTTCCTAAAACATCACAAGCCAGGCTCGCTGAAAGGCTGGAGAACTCAGCATCGCTTGATTTCAATGAATATTACCGAAGAGATTAAAAAAAAAATAGAAATAGATAAAAAAAAAATTCAAATCCTGGATATGCAGATCTCTGAAAGAAAATCTCGAATTGACATTGGAAATTCATACTTCCGCAGTACGCACTCTTCAGCCATTCCAAAGAAAAGGTGAACGAGAAGACTAGCAACTTCTAATGGATATTTTACCTGTTGCATTACAACCGGACGAGAGTGTACTGGAAACTGAAATTTCAGTATTCAGAAACCATTGTTTGGAAAACAAGCCTGAAGTCACAAGCACAGAGAAAGCGGCAGAGTATGCTCGAAAGTTTCAACAGCTATTTCCGCTGACTGAGAGATTCTACCAGCTGCTGCTGACTGTGCCAATAACATCTTCATCAAGCGAGAGAAGCATTTCAAAGTTAAAACTGATCAAGATCAGGATGAGATCAACAATGTGGCAGAGTATGCTCGAAAGTTTAAAGCTAAAACTAATCAAGATCTGGGTGAGATCAGCAATGAAGCAAATGTGTCTCTATGAGCTGATTACCCTGGCATGTAAAACAGATAGCACAGATAGCATCGACCTTCTTGAATGCACAATAAACCGCTTGGGCACAAATATCAAAATCAATCCATTCACAAAGAAATTAGAAACACTCTGGTGGACTAATTTTAGGATTTTTGAGGAACTATTTTAGCGTTAGAAATGGTTTGATATGAAGGTCAAGAAATAAACTTGAATAATATAAATTTATTTTCAATTCAAACTCCCGATACCAAAATGTTTCTGTTGAATGCTTGCAATGCTTAGATTCCTTGATCCCAGAAATTTGAAATACCCCAGTTGGTCTGAAAAAGTTACACTGAAAATCGGTCTAGAGTTAGACTTGCCCCAAGTATATTTCTTTTTAATACAAATTGACAACTGAGAATGTCTTTTTAATCCAACAATAAAGTTCCTTCAGTTTCTTTTCTCGGATTAAGAAAGAAATAGACTTTGGCCAAGTCTTGTCTATATTATGTTCACACCCCTAACAAAATTTAAATGTGCACCCCCGTGTAGTTCTGAAACGCTTGTATCTTCTTTCTATTACTCTTCGTATCTGTCTCTCTAATTATTCACCTTCCAGAATATTCCCAAGCCTTTTTCTTTTAATCTAAAGTGAGAACTAATGCTTTATCAGTTTTCTATCCTCGGTTTGTTTTTCCGGATTAGAAAAATAAACTTGTTGCAAGTCTATTCTACTCACTTTCTTGATCTAGTCCTTCAAGTTGGACTTTCCGTTGTTTTACCAAATATCATTCGACTGCATGAACAGCGTTTAACAAGTTATTAGCAGATCCAAAGAAAAATAATTGGTTTGAAAGGTAAAAAAACGTTTTTTGTGTATACATAATGAGATGACCAGTAGCAAAAGAAAATAGAAACGGACGTTTTGCTTGCTATGCAAATTGAGTAATGACAGCACGCCTCGAGCATTCGAGGGAAGCACAAAGGCGTGAGCGATCACCCGCTTTAAAGTCAGGCCTCCTGCCTGATAAATATTTTATTTTCCACTATTATTCTTAGAAACAGCCATTATTTTTTTTATAGAAACTGTTCTGGGATGCTATCTGGAATTGGATCATTTCATGATGCAATCAATGATAATTCAGCAATAGAGATTGGAAAAAATAGACAGAGAGATGTTGACCTCCTTACCTCAAAATCAAAAATCATTGCTCTGGAAAAGGAACTTAAATCTGCGGAGACTGAGAGGAAAAGAAAGCTGATTGATCAAGAAAGAGAAGCAATGGAGAAGCAAAGAAAGATCCTAAAAATTGATGAAGAAAAGCAGGATTTGCATAAAGAAATGCAATACATTTTGGAGAAGGAGGAAAGTGCTAGAGAGACTGTTAGCAAGTTGAACAAGAAATTGGATGCTTCAACTGAAAAATATACAAAAGATATGGAAAAGCTGAAAAAGGAAAATGCAAAATATGCCATGGAAATTGATGAGGTGCATTTTTGCTTATATTTTTGTAAATCGAAAATCTAGTGAAGGACTCCAAAATTTAAAAAGGTAATGTGTCCATATAAAGTAAAAGGTTTACCCTTAGCTCTGATAAATTTATTTCGGCTAGTTTCGTATTAGTAATTTAAAAGATTTAATATTGCGGAGGAAGATATTTTTACCTCTGTGGAGGAGGATGTATTTACCTCTGTGGAGGAGGATGTGTTTAATTTTACATCGCAGAAGTCGCACTTATCCCTTGCAGATACTCCTCCGTAGACGTAAAAGTAAGAGTATCCTCCTCCGTAGAAGTAAAAACTCCATCATTTCTTTATTAACAACGAAAGTGTCTGCATTACTCATGCTTAAACAAATCAGAATATCTTTTTAAAACACTGACTAGATGAAAAATTCAAAATCGCTATTGCGCACAAAATTGCATAGAGAGTGTGGACAGAGAGATTGATCAGTGATCATGATCACTGTCAGTGATCAGACAGTGATCATGGTATATACAGAAAAACAACATTTGGATGTTCAAAAGCTGTGGCAGCTATTAATAGCCTTGCTTTTTTTACTCACCCAGTATACGATGAAGGTTTTCAAAGGATTTTTTTGTCAAAACATACTGACTGGCTGTGTCGACAAATGTTTAAAAAATTCTTCAATTTTTGTTATTAACCAATTTTGATACTGTTGTATTTTGGAAACAATTTTCTTCTTTTTATTTTCTGTGTGTTTACTTTTAGTTGAAAGAGTACCACAGAAAAGAGATCAACCTTCTTCAAGAAAGGCTGGATAAGTAAGTTCTTGTTGTTTTGATAAATTCAAGTGTGAAGATTACTATTAGTGCCAGTCAGGTTTGCTTTTCAGAAAATTTAAAAATGGTTTTAATGGAAAAAGGAAAATCTAGACGTTTAAAAATCGCAATTTAGAATTTTTGTAACCGAGTTTTGAAAAGTTTGCTTTTTACTGAAGTAAAAAGGACGAGATTAATTTAAAAAAATAGATTACAGCATTTGTAACTCATAATGATTGTATCTGATAAGAACTCATAACATCCAAACCAGATCCCTTTTAAACTGATAAAATTATACCGTTCTTAATGTGCTGGTGAAATTGACAATAATCATTGTCAACACTCAAATTTTTGTGATTTTTTAACCGTCTGAATTTTTTTTATTGCTTTGTGTTTGCTTGACGTTGATGTGCGAGACTTCAAATTTTGTTTTCTTGTTTGCCAAAATGTACCAAGTATTCCCTGAGCTAGTTAATGGCTTTCTCAAAGCCATGATGTTCTATTTTCAGTAGATTGCAGAAATCCTCTGCTCTTTTTATTATTTATAGTATAACTCAATGATCATTGAACACATTTTTGCAAACAAGGTATTAATCTATAAATTGAATTCTTTTATATAAAATTTAAGCAGAAATGGAATCATAAGCACCAAAACTCCTTCACAGCAGTTTTGAAAATGTGAAGAAATTTCATAGGCCACTTAATAGTTGGCATGATCTTGCACAAACCTCAGAAACAATTTTTGCTATTAAAGGTTGTTTTGTCTAATTAAAATTCTTTTTAACAATGGCCGTATCTTTCCCTGTATTTTTTTCATTTCAATCATTCTTTTCAATTATCTAAAATTTGTTTGCAACAGAAAAGAGATAATATTCTATCAAAATAAAGCCGAAGAAAGTGAAGCTCAACTGGCACTTGCGAGAAGGTGAGATAAATTCAATTAATCAAACATTTAATCTACCTACTCTGCAGAGGAGAAAGTTCTCCTCCTCACATGTACCAGTTATATCTGGCAGCAAAAACAAAATCATTAAAATTACAGCTCCTTCGGACCATCTTTGTAAACGTGGGGACAATTTTTGGCCACTCAATGGATAATAGTTTTTAAAGAAACGTGTATTCATCTGTTGGAGAAACGAGCTAACAATTGTTTGCTGCTCAACTACTCCTGCTTTAGTTAAATAAATCCGCATAGACCATTTTTCAATTTCTTAATTTTTGAGAGTTGTTTTATAAAGTGTTGCTATCCCGGTAACCCAAAAAACTATCTCCGCTTGCAGGGCTGTAACTCGAAATCTGCGCGAATAAAGCTTCGCAGCGAAGTCGCAACTGTTTCATAAGATATTTTGGGGCTTACACGGTGTGTATGTATACTATTTGTTCCCCCTTTTTTGCAGCAAGTTATCAAGACAACAAAATGTCATCAAAGAAAATGACCAACTAACAACAAAATTAAGGGAAGCAGAACAGAAATGGAAAGTAAGTAGAAGCAAAATTGTGCCGGTCGAGCCACGCTCCTCCGCAGCGTATTTCTTTTTTCCCTCACCTGCGAAGGAGGGAATTGAAAGGAAATAGTTTCCCCCATTTTTCTTTCTCTTCAGAACGAAGCTATAATTTTCGTGAAATTGGGTGTTATGTTTATTAGTTAAAGTGTATACACGAAAATATTCTTTAAAAATTGTACTATTTTATTACTATTTTTATATTAACTGGGGAGGCGTTTGGTTCAGACCAACAGTTTTGTTATGATTGAGATTTTACATTACACCATTATTTATGTAAATTTATTTATGCTTGTTGTTTTTAGCCAAGATAATGCTAGTTGAGACGTGGAAATTTAAATGAAAAAGTTTCTATTTTTCCTTCTTGCTGTATACATTTTGAATTCAAATAGCAATGCCCATAAATAATTTGATTTTAATTTACACTGGCTTTTAAAAGCTTGTTTTAAGAATTGTCAGAAATATGATGAATTAACGATCTGATTTGAACATATATTTTTAGTCTGCCGAGGAAACAATTTTGCAACACGAAGAGGCATTTGTTGTTGCAAAGACGATGCAAAATCAACTGACCAAGTTAAATGAACTGCAAAGGCAAAATGACAAGTATAGAGAGGAGAACACGTTACTCAGGTAATGGACCAACTACATTTTATTTCAGTTTTTAACAAGTGTTTTATATTCTTTATATTCCAAGGTTCTTTTCTAATGCCCAATTTTTTCCTTTATGTCCCTGTTTTTTTTGTTTTAGGTTCTTATTCAGTTGTACACATTTTCCTTTCTACTTGTTAATTTATTCACTTTATTTTGAATTTTGAATTTTTCTCTCTCCAGTTTTCACTTTTGCTTTATTGTTTGATTATACTCTTTTTGTGTAGATTACACTCATATGATCTTTTAGGTCATTCTGCTAAATTTGGTCTTGTGATATGATCGAAACATACAATACATAATATGGTCGATTTATCTCTTACTTCGTCAATTAATTAATTAATAATTTTTTTTCTCTTGTTTTAATCATAGAATAGCCATCACGTGGATTGTTTACTTAAAATACTTCAATATCATGGATTTGTATTTTTTATGGAATTTAGGTCGAACAAATATTTAACATTTTTTGTCGTCGTTCTTGCCCTGCGTTATTATATATTTGCTATTTGTTTTTTGATTTTTCTGACTTTTGGATACTAAAGTCAACACGTGAATATTTTAATGGAAAATGGGTTATTTTTCAATCTTTCTGTCTACAGTTTTGATCGAAGAGTTCTATGAAAGTACAAATAAAGCTTTAGCATAAATTACAAATAAATTATCGACAATTATTTTTTATCTAATCAGAGAAACAAGAGAAAATGTGATGCTGTTACAGGAAAAATACGAAGCTATTAAGTCAAAATATGTCATCTCTTTGGAGAAGACAAATAATATGACTGTTTTAGAGATTGAAAACGAGGTATTTTATTTGTATGTAGAATTTGAGCATTAAAATAGCTGAACAACATCCTCAGATACATGACAAATATTACTCTTTCTTAAGATACACATTTCGAAACACGTTTTTAAGAACAATCATTATATAATTTTCCATACTTAGAGCTTTGGTACTATGCTCTAATATCTACAGTACCTCTAGTATATGGCGGTACAGTATATGCAAATATATACAAATTAAATTGAAAACCCATTCATTATTGAGGGTGCGGAAATTAGGCCAACACTTTTGCAGAATTTGAACTGATTGTTTCTTTAATTTTGCCTTCTAATTTTTGATAAGATCTTTGTTAAATTTGCTAGTTTTTACCATTTTCCTCGTATTAATTAGACCAACGTTCCATTAATTATTTAATAAGAAAATGATGTTTTGGTGACATTGAAATGTTATATATATATAGCTGGCTTTTTATTGCTAATTTTTGTAAAAAAGCGTGCAAGAAGAACACTCTGAGCGGAGTCAATAATGGAAAAGAAAACATGTTAGCGATTTTTTTTTTCAAACATGTTTCAAAGGGAAGAGTTGATGAGAAATAGCTAATCTCTTGTCTTTCAACCTGAGAATCAGTTATATATAAAGTTAAGCAACTCTATACACTTGTCGAAAACATTTAATTTAGAGTAGTCTACAAAGCATAGATAAGGTAATTATAAATTACAAATTTATTTCAGTATTTTGTCTTCAAAATTTAGGAACTGAAAAAGAAAATCAAAAGGTGGGAGGTCGAAGAGATGTCTACCGGCAACAAAAAAGCAAGGTGAACTTATTTTTCATTTTAGCTTGGTTTGAGCTTGTAAAATGAAATGTTTTGTGTGAATATCGCAAGAAGAGGAATGAGAAACGTGAGAATAGAAGATATATATATATATGAAAGTTTCTTGGAGAAAAAATAGGAGTGCAGGTACACACACAAGTGTTCTCTTTCTTGTATTAATGTAAACCAAAATATCATTGCCAGAGAAGTTGTCTTTGTATTTAAATTCATCATCCTTTGAAGGAATGAAAATTAAAATTGATTGATAGCAGGGAGACCTTTCGTTGATGTCAGAAAGAAATATTTCCATTTTTAGTGCAAATGATTGCCCTCTGTTTTTTCTGTGTATATTTACTACTGTATATATATATACCCTCTGTGTATATTTAATCTGTGTACGTTTTCATCCTCTATCCAATCCATGTTATTCTTATTGCGTCATGTAGTGTCTTCCAAGGGAAAAGAGTCAGGAAAAAATCTTTTGTATGCTTGAAATAAAATTTCTTGTTTGCAGATTTTAATGGTGCTGTTTATTATGTAGATAATTTAACAGTGTGGCTCCTCAACTGCGTTGTTCCTCAGGCTCAAAGCCCCAGACCTGCTTGGTTGCGGTGCTTTATTTTATTTTCAGAAAAACGGCAGTGCAGTTTCAAATTAATGCATTAATCATTATTCATCATATGCATTATTTTATAAATAAATCTCTATGTGTTATGAGTTATTTCCTTGAAGATTAAAAGATTAGCATACTGCTATTCGTTTGCTAATATTCGCAATTTTTTTCAGATCTCCGACAGAATTATCTAGAATGATATCGGATTTGCAAAAGAGTAATTTATCATTGATGGAAAGGCAAGGAGACCTTAAAGCCAGGTGAAACAATTATTACGTAGATATACATTGTTATTCTGTATTTTATTTCCATTTGCGCGTACGTATTTGAGCTTGAAGAATGTTAATCAGTGGTTAATTTAACTGAATAATAAACAATATCAATATGTTTATTATCGTAGTAGCAATCGATTAAACAATATCAATCTATTGAGTACGATATTGGCCAGAGAATACAAAACCAACAAATAGGCTTCAAATCTTTGATTGGTTGACCAAACTGAATAACATTGACTCCTTGTGACATTTTTCGAGTGGAACATACAGTAGGTTGTTCTAGTTGGCTTTTATAAAATGAATTTCATAGAGCTTTTATGGAATGGAGGTCTGTTTTTGAAGATGTGAAACTATTTTTGTATTTTAATTTGAATGCCTTGTTTCCTATCTGTTCATTGGAATTCTTAAATATTGGAAAAATAAATAAGTTACTCTCACATATGTTTTGCGTGATATAAAAGAGTTTCATTTTTATTTCTAATTGAACTGCACGAATGCCACAAGAGCAGATTTTGTAACAATAGTGAAATTGACACGCCATTTTCAAAACGATTAGCAATCGAAGACAAAGCGAGTTCTTCCAAGCAGAAATTGAAAACGAACAAAGCCATGTTTTGATGCTCCGCTTAAGAGTCTTGAATGGCTAATCGCTTTCAAATTGGCGTGTCGATTTCACTATTGTTACAAAATTTGCTCTTGTTTACGAATATTGCATTATAAACGACAGACCTAAAAAACAAACATTGTTTATGAATTCATAAAAAGAATTCAAAAGTAATGCAATTTTTTTAATTTGGTTGGTCTGTGCAATGTTTTTACTTGTGCCAGTTGCATAACGCATTCACCCATGCAAGACGAACTTCGAGAGACACTCTGATAACTGTTTTCACAATAAATATTGCTTCATTGGTTTTTTTCATCAGGCTCTCACTTTCTTACGGACGTTTATGCGGATATCTTATGCAGGCAATCTCATGCCTAAAATCTCTTCAAGCCAAACCAAGTGCTGCAATTAAATATATATAGTTTATTACTATGGTCATATATACATAGCATATATTTATATCATAATCAGTGCTATTACTTTACATCATGTGCTGTAAATAGATGGATATGTTTTTTTGTGAATTTTAAAATTCTTGTAGCGTGCATATAAAAGATTCATCTTTGCAAAGCGTCACGGACAAGTACCATGAGCTGAAATCTCAGTTCTTAGAAGTGCGAGTAAGTTGATTTTCTTGAACCTCATGGTTTGGTTCTACATTACGTCATTTCCGTTGTATTTATCTTTGCAAGTACGCAAATGTTAAGATGGTTTTGCTATTTTCTGTGATTTGCATACATTTATTGGTAATGAATGGTGCCAAATGAAGAGACCTGTGTAATAGGCTGTGCAAATAGGCCGCGGAAAACATTTGAAACGTCATCACAAAGCATATTTGTTTGCTCAGAAAAGAGCCAGGAGCCACCATCAGTAACAGTCATGTTCATATCACCGTCATTTTCACAGAACACCATGCAAAGTGCACAATTTAGATCGATAATTTTTTTGAAGAAACTCTGACCTATTTGACGATGACGTTGTTTCAGTCCAGAACGTACTTCCAATTATGACACTTGACGTTGTTGTTTCACAACCACAATATCTCAAGCGTCGTGTTCAGGTACCTTGGGATTGCAACTTTTCAATTATAAATTAAATCTATTGAAATTTATTGCTGAAGACAATACAGGTCTGCGGTTCGTCTCGAATCTCGCGTCTTCTTGCTAAAACTCCCTAATAGCTGAATGAAAATGAACACACACTTCATTGTTCTTGAGCATCCTGAGCAATTAGCCATCGAAGACAGAGCGAAATCTCTCAAGCAGAAAATATGAAAAAAAGCAACGCCATGTTTTGATTTTCTGCTTGAGATAATTCGCTTTGTCTTGAATAGCTAGTCGCTTTGAAATTGGCGTGTCGATTTCACTATTGTTACAAAATCTTCTCTTGTTCATTTGCATGTCAAAGAATAGCAAAGAATGGTCATTGCCCACCATTGATGCTCAAGAACAATGAAGTGTGTGTTCATTTTCATTCAGCTATTAGAGAGTTTTAGCAAGAAGACGCGAGATTCGAGACGAACCGCAGACCTGTATTTTCAGTTTTTTACAACGAACAGTTTTTGAAATTTTGATGTTATATTTTTGCAGGAAACAGAAATACAGCATTATGAAAAATGTCAGAGACTTCAGCGAAGACTTCTTTTAGTCACAGCGGTAATTGTTCATGTTTGAATGTATTTTTTTATACCAGAAAACAATATTTAAACAGTTTGCGCAGGTATATATATATACCGTTTGAGACAAAACATTTGATTTTGGTACAGTAAACACCCGCATAAAATAAACTCAATTTTAGAAACTTCAGCCTGAGGAATTTGAGAAAATTTCACCAGAAGTGAGAAGCTGACCTTAGCCTACAACTGGAAAAACAGTTTCTTATGTAAAGGGGCATACAAAAATGGAGAATGTTTTGAATACTGCATCCTGCATTGATAATTCAATAGATCTATTGATAATATTACATTCCCAAACCAAACTTTATCAATGTACTGACGAATTTACATTTGTTTACGCATAATTATCATTCCAACTAAATTATTTGATGTTTTTGAAGTTTACAGAATATTTGCAGCCAATTTGGTGATTTTTCAGATAAGAAACTCAAACCCTGGAAATTAAATTGGAATTTGGATTTTTGTGGGACCATATTTTCTCCAATAAATGCCTTAGCGTCTATTAGATTTTTTAACAATTTGAAAATTTATCAAGTCAATACTTCTGTGTTTAAGTCTGGACTAAATTTAAAACGTTTCAATAGCTATATTTGAGTGTCTTCTTAATAGATTTTATTGCCATTTTTATTTCAAAACGGAATGCATTTGTTGAGGGTGACGTTTATTTGACACTAATCGTAACTACGGGCAATACGATACATATTTCTACTTTTAAAGCTGAGTCGTCTTACATTTTCTGTTGAGAATCTGAATACAATCAATGTTTTAAAATATAAGTTGGTTTTTTTGTTATTTTGTTATTCAAAAATTGCATCATGAACAAACATCAAAGTTACCGTTCAGTTAGTACTGGTTGTTTTCTTTAAAGGAACGCGATGGTATTAGACGGATTTTGAACAACTATGACACTGAAATATCGCCGAATCATTCACATCAGTTACTGACAAGAGTAGAACAAGTAAGTAAAGATTATTATTTTTTGTTTGGGCAGCCCCTTTTGAAATTCATATCAGTTTTGTTTTTGTGAGGGTTTGCACATACAAACTAACTGAATTTAAAACACCCAATCACAGGACATGTTGAAATATCTTAAGTAAATTTTACCTCTTATAAATGTGACATTTTAAACATTGACAAAGCTTTTTTTGCAAATTTTTTTACCAAATTGCTATTCACGTAAATGTTTATATTGCTTTCAACAAAAATATGAATCACCAAAGGAGGTTAGAAAATCGTTCCTGCGAGCCTTCAGCCGTGCAATGAGCTGATTTTACTATGTATTCTAAGAAAACAGATCAACAACGCCACGTGTTGTAAACAAAACTTTAGGGTAATCTATTTCTGTTATATTTTTAGGTAAGCTTGATAACGTTTACCATAAAATATCACAATTGTTAATATATCAAAAGAAAGTTTGCCGTCTTAACTTCACGCTCCCATCGTCCATCGTAAGATCTTTATCCCTTTCGCCCCGGGAAGGGCCATATACCCCATTGAAAAAAAAAATAATACATCATACTTTCAGTAGGTAAATGCAGGAAGAACTTTATACTTTGAAGATATTTGAAGAAATTGAGTTGGTTTGCGTGTGCTCCCCCGTGCAGAATAAAACTTGTATAGCAGTTGCCTGTTTAGAAGAAATAAATCTGGGCGTGAATGGGTTACGCGCCATGTGGCCCTTCCTGGAGTAAAAGTGTGAAGAAAATACTATTGATTCTGATTTTATCTGTGTTCTCAGGAACAAGGACAGATTTTGTAACAATAGGTAAATTGACACGGCAGTATCAAAGCGATTAGCAATCGAAGACAAAGCAAATTCTCTGAGGCAGAAAAACAAAACATGGCTTCGTTTGTTTTGTTTTTCTGCTTGAGGGAATTCGCTTTGTCTTCGATGGCTAATCGCTTTGAAATTGGCTTTTTAATTTCACTATTGTTACAAAATCTGCTCATGTTGTTCTCAGGCTATCTTGTGTAATCTTGAGGAGATTCATGTGAACAAACTGTGTCGAGGGTACTCAACCTCGTACCCAGAGATATTTCATTCAGAAGAAATACCCCCTGGTACCTACCAGCAAATTTTATAAAGCTCGTATATTTATGCCTAATCAAAAGAATTCATTTTTCGAATTATACTTTGGCTCTCCGTTTTTCATATTCCAATTTTGCATTCTCTCAAGACTCGAATGTTTTATTTGCATGCTTATTGTTTCTTATAAGCCAATAAAAACGCATGACATGTAGGTACCAGGGGTATCTACATTATTGTTTTTATTGTTTCCATTATCCTGATTTTGAATCAAATAATCCAATTGTTTCTATGCTTTAAAATTTAATCATTGACGTTTTTACATGTTTTGAATTTCTTAAAGATGTTAATAAAGCTGTAACATTATTGTATAAAACGTAAACATTGCCTGAAATGCTAAGATTTGTGTCTCCTATAAAGAGCTTGTAGATTTTTAAATGTCCATTTTCAAGCTTTTTTTTGGAGACACCCGAGAAAAACCAACTTGTCTACCCAGATATACAGTAAAAAAAACCCGCATAAAAATACTTTTCATCCAGGTTATTGTTTCGTAAACAATAGGCTATTGTTTTATCTATTGTTCTCTCTAAAAAATCAGCCTGTAGTTTCTTAAAAGTGTGTTTCTTATATACGGGTTTTTACCGTATAGTGCTCATTACTCACCGCAGTTTATAACTTTTTCAGGCCGAAGACAGACTAATTGCTGCTAATGAACTTATTAACAAAATGGAGGTTTGATTTTTATTTGCAATTTAATTACAAGTAACATAATTTTACAATTTTTAAAGCAATTGTTTGAAGTCATTGTTAGTGCTGAGAACTACTAAACCTTTCACGTCATTAAAAACTCGACTTATTTAATGATGCGATTTACATAGTAGATAACTAAAATTCTAACTGCAAGGCTTGTGTTACTTGCAGTAGTTTTTCTCAAGTTTAGTCAATTTTTAACATTTTGAGTTTTTGTTTTCAAATTTTGTATATATATATATATAAAATCAGTATGTTGATTTGTCCGTGATGAAAGTGCTCAATACATATAAGTAGAGCGTAGTATGAAAATAGAGATGAAAACAGAGATGAGAATAGTTGTTTGATTTTTCTTATTCTATGTATATATAAACATCTTTGTAATAGGAATTTTGTTCATTAACATCAACATCTCCTGAAGAGTGAGTCTATCACGAAACAGGC